>SWKW01000103.1:1749-124969 GCA_011058865.1 Didymella keratinophila | reverse complement strand
GGTGTAAAAAAGACAAAGTTCTGTGTAAATAGACTGTTTTACCTAAATATGCGGTGTAATCTCACTCTGGCGGTGTTTTTAACACTGCAGCGGTACCCCAGTGGTATTCGTCTTGCATCGCATGCTCGATGGCCACAAGTCACTTTGGAGTCATCGCGCGCACGCAAGGTTTGCCCTTTCAAGCGTAGCGCATATGGTACAAATTATCTGGATTTCAATTTTTTCGGGTAGTTCAATCGTTTCTTCTGATATCGGAAACGATCATGCAGGTCATGCAGCTGGCGCTATGCATAGTCCAGGTCCTGTGAACAGCCCAACAGATCATATAGAATTGTACCGCATTGACGAAGAAACCAAATGTATACAGCACTCATGCGGATATCGATGACTGCAAGTTATTCGTTTTAGATTTTGCGCATTGGCGGTTGTGTTGGTACCTACAAGATCCCGTCGCGGGGCGATATCCTACTGCGATTGGACCTTTCACGATCTTGCCCTCGTCCGTGTAATTTGATGGACCTTCTTCCTCAAAGACAGAATCCCTTCCGGAGCATATCTGAAAAGCGGCATCAACGTAAAGGTTCTGGTACAAACCCTCGGGGAATACCCGGTGTATGCTCCATCTCGACTAAGTTGCCGCAACACTTGATCCAGATGTCTGGCAGCCTGCCGTTTAACGTACCAACGTACTTCGTTGGGACGCGCAAGACCAATCCAGTAAGATGGAGTCATAGCTCCGGTCCTAGGTTCGTTATCGAGACCTTGTGGCTCTCCGCGTGACTCCCAAGCGAGAGCTTGATGGTGCTACTTTGCCCTGGGTGGTGGATCGTCAGGAACCACACAAGCTCTTTGATGTTGGCATTGGCATCAGATAGTATCTTCCATCTAGTATAAACCGGAGTTGGATGTTGGAAGGCGCCCAAGACGTGTTACGCAGTAGAAGGAAGCGCCGGAAGAGGTTCTTGGAGAACACGAAGCCCTCCTTATAAGCTGCTGTGTCCCACAAGGCTTTGAAGCGGGTAAAGTTTGTGCATTGAGACGCAGTCGTCATTCGTACGGTCACTGGACATTCGTTCGTCATAATGTAAGGGAACCTCTCCCGCATTTGGTGCTCCACGTGTAGAGGTGATGGGTCGAAGCCACTCACAACATCTTTATCCATGTCGAAAATGATGTTGTCGATAGACACACAGGGAAATCTGTACACTCGGTTCATCACAGAACTGGGCAGATTGAGATTTCTTCCGTTCGTTTCGTCCGCCCGGACACAGTCCAGAGTACCATCGCCGAACAGGTCGAAAGTAACGTACGGCTCATATCCGATGATCGTAGATCGTTGGGAAAACACATCCACCGTCTTGTAGTGGTTATAAACCGACTCCAACAGGCGATCTGAGCATGCGTAGCGGCGCAATTGTAGAGCATCACTCTTCGCCAGGGTGCGGAGAACTCCATTGAGTAATTGCGTGAGATCGCGAATATCACCATCGTCGAGGTCTTCCTCGTCCTCATCAGCTGAAGTGTCAATGGAGTGCCCAAGTAGGTATCTACCGGTATGTCCGGACTCTACTACATCCATCAATTTCGGGTGGCTCCAAAGAAATCGGAGCAGAGGCAAAACGTCGTAACCACAAGAGGGGCTGAGATCACACTCCAGAGGACACATGGCGTCGGCGTCGATGACAACTTTGCGCAGTAGCTGCTGCTTAGAGCCCAGGCCAGACAACCAGACGGGCGCATGATTTATCTGGTGGTATCCGGTCGTCTGATAGTCGTGGTAAAGGAGTGGCGGGGAAACAACTGTTTTCTCACTGTAGAGCATGCCTATCGCCTCGTGGTATACTTGGCGACAAGTTCGAAGTAAGGAGATGCCACATCGAAGGCCGTGATCAAAGTCGTTGTTGGCTTTGCTCTCAGCATTGCACAGGGTGTGGTATTCCCGAAGGCGACGTGCGAACCTTGCAGGATTACCCTTCAATATGGGTACTGTCGTACTGTCGATACAACATGATCCCTTTTACGTATGAGCACAGGATCCCATCGTTGGAACAAATGTCGATATATTGCGTTGCGAACTTCTGGAGGAGACGTGGTCAGAAAAGACGAGCCAGTGGTGACCGCACTCGACGTCGTCCTCGGGATCTGGAGTATTGTATGTGTCATCATGGTTGGCTCAGCAAGCTTGAGGTTGGTTGAAAAATCGAATAAGGTGGCGGTCGGATAGATCTTTCGGAGGATATGACCTGACATTCCAGGACGCGTACGCTTTATAATTCTGGTACTGATCTAAACAACGTCAGACTCGACTTTCACCGCGTGTGTAATTTTTTTCACCTACTCACTCAAGAAGTGTATGAAGTAAGCCTCTATCGCCGATACTTCCACACCTTATACCGGAGACTTTGCCAGGCAGAAAGCAGCGATGGTTCAGACGTTTTTGAATGTCCATCTTGTTGCACATAGCTTGACACATGCCCTTCGAGATCTCTTCTCATACCGTCACCCTGAGACAGCACATCCTCCTGGTTCAGGTCTTAGTATTGATTCTGTACCGCGATAGGCTCTGATGCCACGCCGGAGTACCGTGCTTCAAGAAGCTTGCCTTGACCATCGATCCATATCTCCGGAAGTTCGACGTCACCTGCTAGATTCTCAGTCGACAAACGAGCGATGAGATCAGAAAGCAGGAGGAATAGCCTTTGCTCGATGGCTATGAGCTTGACAATTGCGCGTTCTGTGCGACGTCGAGCATTTGTTCTGCAGATCGTAGCGATGTCCAACAAGCTGCGTGGAGGGGTCCGATTGCTGCAAAGGTGTCTCACAAAACTGCTAAGGTTGACTCGGACGTCGGTCCAGGTGTTCATGGAAGCTAGCTTGAACACAAACCGCAGAATGTACAAATGATGACACATGTTCACTGAAGCCTTGAAGACACTGGAAGATAGCTTGGAGTACTCCGGTGAGCATCCTCGGCTTTGCGCGACGTCGAAGAGCTTGCAGTCCACGATGTCCGATTTGAAAGTGAGTCGGATTGTGATGGAACACTTGCGCAAAACGAGGTTGATCATCAACTCTCGCAACGCCCGGCTGATGTAGAGAAGCGACATGGACACTCCGCTCACCCGGTGCGTATCGAGATGCAGGACGACCTTGTTATTCTGAGAAACGAGCCTGTAGATACGTTGCCAAATGCTCAATGGCAACCCACTGCTCCAATCTTCGTCTCTCTCAGAAAGCATTTTCAATCCCGTGTCTGCATTAATGGTGTGGAACGCACGATACAAAACGCTTTTTTCGGATGTTGCTCATTTGAGAAATACATTTACTCGTGATGGCCCTAGAGGAATTGAGTGGAATAGCCGCTGGAAGGATGCGTAGCGCTTCATTTGTAAGACGTCACCCTGTCCCAGCAAACGTAATGCATTAATTGAGATACACGGCCTTAAGGTCAATAGCGTCGTCATAGTCGTCAACCGCAGGTTCGAGCCGAAGTCCAGTCGCCTCCGGGTCATTATAGGGCCGTTTTCGGTTGAGATGCTTGAAGGACAGCGCATCAGCAAGGTTCGGCTGCTTCCATATCAACCGGAGCAGATGCAGGCCAAAGGTCACAAAGACTTGAGAGTTGTTGAGGTGGCACATGGCGCTCGCGTCGATCAAAACTTCCGTCGGTCGGCTTTGCTGGCTCCCCAGACGTGACAACCATGACAACGCGTACTCCAGACGTTGAATTTGCAAATCTACGTCCCATAGAGTGTGCGGATCATCCGGCCTCGAGATGATGAATGTGTTACTCCTATAGAGTACACCACTGGCCTCGTGGTGAATTTGCCGACAAGCCCGCAGCAGTGGCAAGCCTTGCTGTAAGCTGTGCACGAAAGATGTCGAATCTAGATCGTGTTAATTCGGGGAACCTTCGTGGGTTTTGGCCGGGATAAGACGCTGATTTTGCGCAAAGACCACTGCGTTGCTGCGCTTGAAAAGAAGATCGTAGACGGCATTGCGAAGCTCCGGGATAAAGTCCAGGAACGACGGCTTGCCCGGTCGCATCACTGCAGACACGGTTTTTGTAGCCGTAGGCGTGGCGAGCAGACACTCACTGCGTAAGCTTTCGAGATTTTGGAGACGTGGAAGAATGTGGGTCTGGAGGATTCTTGCCTTTGCGGCGGAATCGAAGTGAAGGCTAGAAGGTGAAGAAGACCTAAACGCGCGCCTTGGGAGTTTAGCGTTGCTGCCTAACTTGTACGACAGGCAAATACACATTGACTGTGCAGCCTCATACAGCCACCTTTTGATATCAGTCATTACATCCTGGCAGACATTCCAAGGGAAGGACGTGTGGCTGTGCAAGCACATCACTCTTCGTCGCCGTCGCCCAGAGTCGCACTGTACTCGTTTCCATCATCGCGCTTGCGTTTTCCCAGGGACCCTTCCCGATGCGCACGAGGTGGCTCCGTCAGTCCTGCAATTGGGAAGGTGTAACGTCTCATGCGCTTTCCTTCAACGTCGCAGACGCCATTGACCCAACCGCAACTCCGCAGTACCGCGTTATCAGCCTGATCTGGGTTCCATCTTCGTAAATATGCGAATGGCTTGTGCTGATTAGGCAAGACCTCCAGGCTTGCCAGCTGCTCCATACCGTGTACACGGGTGTTCTGAACGCCGTTATCCCAGCTGGTGAAAACCCATCCACGCGGACTGCCGCTAGTATACTGCTTGGTACAATATTCGCTCGCCCAACCATCGTTGTGCAATGGAGCAATGAAGATAGCGGATGGAGGAGTGAGATGTGACTCATCTTCAAGACGGGCTAGACGCACTTCGCGTTCGTCAAGTAGAGCCTGGATCAGACCACCCATCATTTCAACCGCATAAGCTCTGGAGGCCTTCGGCTCCTCATCGTGGGCTACTGCTGCATCGAGCTCCAGGTGCCTTATCAGGTATTTTGCCAATCGGCAATCTTCTCCATAGGCTATTTGCAGTTTAGTGGCCACTGTTCTGATAAGCACCGCGGCAAACTCGCTGAAGTATCGTCCTTTCTCGATGCGTGTTGCCTCGGGATCTTGTGCTAGGCGGCTCAGGTCGTTTCGATCGGACTGTCTCAGCTTCAACGGGCTGGGTTTGTTTTTTTCCGGATACGGCCAGCGCTTGGGCAGCAGGGCGAAGAGAAAACCTTGGACTTCTACACCTCGTTCGTTGATGCGTAGTGTAGATGACTTGAAGCGGCAGTGGTCTATCTATGATTGTTGATATCTGAGCATTGGCGCATTGAACTTGTACTGTTTTTTCTCGAGATAGCTGCGAACTGTGTGCGCCATGATGCCTTCTTCACTGTGCTCCATATCGTGACTAAGTATTTCCCTATTCAGTAGGACAAGTGCGAGGAGTATAGTCGAAAGACTGTAGTCCTCAGACCTGACAAGTACAGACTGCGGGCTAATGTCGAGACGTGTTGAGAGTTTGGCTGCATTTGCCATGATCGCAACCCGATCTTCCATCTTCAGTAGATCGCGGTGGCAAATATCTTCTAGAATGCTGGAAGTAGTACTCGGATAGACCGACTCATTGGAATAGGTGACTTCCCCGTCGAGCCTTCGACCGCTCAGGCGATTAGTCTCATTCCAAAGTCGTACACTGTGCTTGTTGCGGTAGTGGGGAGCTGTCTTGTGCACCTCGTGGTTCCAGATGTTGTACTGTTTTGCTTTGGCCAGTATCTCAGTGTTGGGCCATCTGGACTCGCTGGCTCTGTTGGCTAGACAGAACATAGTGACTGCTTTTCTGAAAGCAGAGACCTTTACCTGAAGGTTCCCAGGAATTTTGCCGAAGTGGTACGGAAGATGCTTCGTGTTTAGATCGTTTGCGTGCGGTACAAGCAAAGTCATTTTCCACGATGCCAGATGATCTTCCTGGAAAATCCAACCCCTGGACGATCTGGCATCACTCAAGATTCGCAGAACTAGTGTTTGAAGCTCCAAGAACTTGACCTCAGGCTTGAAACTTGGATCTTCGGTGTCCTCGAAATCGACAGAAACGGATCCTGACAGGAGTTCTGCCAATAGAGTTACCTCGCTCTGGTGAATGAGCCCGGTCGTAAGTAGTCCTAATGAGAGATCACTTCCACCATACACCGCATCCATGATCTGAACACCCAATGTTTTGTCCTCTTCGCCATCATCTGGCCTTTGGTAGATGCACTCTATGTCCACCCAGAGCTTGTTGATGCCTTTTGCTTGTGCATACAGAATGGCTCTTTCGATGTAGTGGTTGGGAAATTTGCTTTTGTGAGGTTCCTTGCCAGGCCGCTGGACCCTATAGCTAAAACTTTCTCGATTCTCGCAACCCCATGGAAGTAGGTCGTTGCTACCAATCCATCGCCACGACACAGCGACGTATGCACCGCCATCGTCCTGTTGTTGGTCCGTCAGAGGGAGAACCAACGTTTCTGTTGGCCAAATCTGTGGGCTTTGATAGAAGTTTGATAGGGGAGGCACATTTGAAATGTCGATGAAGCGCAATGTCTCCGCCCACTTCTCGGCTGCATCTCGCTTGGCTTTGTGTTGCTGGATATCGATAAGCTGCTTGAGGAGTGCCGAGCGATCATTGTTGAATATCTCGCCGAAGGTGAGGTTGAGATCGTACTTCATCGGCTATGATTTAGAGACCGATTGCGATGATGCTGAGGCGCGAAGAATTCGATGACAAGGGTGATGGACGCGTTTCTCTGGGGGGGGAGGAGCGCGCATTGGCGCGTCTCCACGTGCGGAGAACATCTCAACCTTTTAACGTCTGTACTTCGCAGACACCTTACGACACCAACAGTTTTCGCAAACTTTGCCGCATTGAATCCCATCAATGGTATGATCCCCAAGCAATAATGAAGGTTCACTTGCCTTCTTTGCCCTAGCAAAGTGCAATGATGTACACGTGCCTCACATACAGGTGCCTCGGCAAGGATTTAGCGCCAAACCGCCGTATTCACATGCGCCAACCCCGGATTCGATCTACATCATCGTTGTCACAAGCCTCCGAGCCGCAGAGCTGTTCATATACCCCGGATCCCCCAAGCCCCATCCTCATAACCCCATATTCCAGGCTTCATTTTCATAGCAATCTGGTCATACACTCTTCTAAATCACTAGACATCAGCACCGCCAACATGCCTCTCGCACTTGGTAAGTCATGTTCATCTCCTCGCTCTGCGAAGTCTATATAGATTGAGACTGCCCACAATCTTGCGCAACACCTAGTCGCTTCTGAATTGGCAGAGACAGGAGAATCGAGTAACACCAAACTCTCATTGCCCTCAACCGCTCCTCAAGCAGGCCGGGGCAGACGCCACCAGGCGCAACACCTCACCCAACCCGCAACTAACACACCCCAGACGACTTCCCCTCCTCCGCTGCCTTCGACGCGATCCAATCCTCGCTCTCCGCCTCGCCCGCCGACCGCAAAGCGGCCATCAAATCCGGCAACGGCATCTTCGGCTTCACACTCAAGAACGGCGGCAAAGAAGAATCCTGGCACATCGACCTGAAGGAGAGCGGCACCGTAGGCCGGGGCGTGGCACCAGAAGGCAAAAAGCCAAACGTCACGCTCGTGCTGAACGACGCGGAGTTCCAGAAACTGGTCGAGGGCAAGGCGAATGCGCAGAAGCTGTTCATGAGCGGGAAGTTGAAGGTCAAGGGGGACGTTATGAGTAAGTTATGTCTGCGTTCTACTGGCGTGAGGGCTGGCGTGAGAGCGGGTGTGAGATGTGTGTAAAGCATTACTGACGCGATGCAGAGGCGACTAAGCTGGACCCCATTCTTAAGAAGGCGCAGGCGCAGGCGCCGAAGAGCAAGTTGTAGATACCGCCGCCTTGCCCTGACAACTCAAATATTCAATCAAAACCATCGCCTCCTTACATTTCCAACCAGGCGACGGATCTGTGTCTCTCATTGACGTCGAGAAAATTGCATTGGCTTGTACTGACGACTTTCTCAATTGCTTCTAGACATGGTCAGGAAAGACGCATAAGCTTGCGTACACTCATTGACCTTTGCCTTTAAACAGTTGAGCAAACAATGCTGCGCCATGAGCACTGCTTGTCAGTGAGTTGAGCGGGGCGTCTCATTACGCCGTGGTCTATCCAACAAAGACACCCCTGTGCTCGCCACTATTTACCAGCCCTTTGCGCCTCACTGCGCCGCGCAAGGGATTCACGTTGCGCGATGTGACGTCAGGGCGGCTCGCGGTTCTGACATGATCTACAGCCGTCGGTCAGAGTGCTCAAGATGCTTATCACTGGCCAGGTTCGCATCACGTCGACATTCACGCGTGCAGCTGCACTGTGTCAAGAAGACCAAGGGCACGCAACGAGACATCGACAGTGTGAGCACTTTTTCGCGCTCGGCAGTACCGAGACGCTTATCAGATGCAATTGACAAAGGAGAGTTGATTGAATGATGGTAAGAATGCTAGTCATATCGTTTCTTATCTACAGGATTTTCGTCGTAAAGTATGTTCGTGAAGCAGGCCGTTTCGTTACGTGCGTAAGTCTCCGAAGAGGTATAGTTCGAGGCCGTAAGTGTTCAGAATAAGGCGGAGACATAAGAGAGGTCGGTCCAGTCGGCGTCAAGTCATTCGACATAACAAACAAAGGAGAAGGTCGTCGAGACCGAAAGTGCAAAAGGAAAAGAGACTGAGCCGCAGCGCACACCACTCCTCCTGTTGGCCGGTGGAGCCATTGAAGAGGGGACCTGCGCACGTGCAATGGCTCGTCAAGCAACGCAACCGTCACCGCCGAGTCCGTGGCTGGTGAGATAACTCCAATTCCAAACCCTGGGTATCACCGTGATTATCTTGACTTGACCGGACCGCATACCTCTCGACTCCACCAACGCCGCAGCTAGTGCGTACAGAATGAACATATCGTCCCCAGTATTAGGTGAACGTCAATAGAGCATGAGAAGTAGAGGTGTCTACTTCCAGCTCGAGATGCGCAGGAACCGCTTCATGTGGTCTGCGTCGAAGAAGCTGTCTTTCTTGTTGTGGCTGGGCGAGCCAATGGCGGGGCTCTTCTTCAGCTTCTGGTTGGGCTTGCTCAGCCACCGCGACAGTGTGTGACCGTTTCGGTCTTTGCTTGCGTCCTCGATGGCGGCGTCGACCTCCTCCAGCAGCGGACCCATGATGCGCGGCTCTGCTTCGATGGGAGACAGCATGATCGGGACGTCCATGACCTCTTCTTGGGTCTTCTTCCAGCGGTCGCTGCCGGTGATGACAGTGAGGGGCTGCAGCGCATCGTCCCAGCTGCCCTCGCGGAGCTTGACGTCCTCGAAGTTGAAGTCAATGAGGGTGCGACGGTGGACTTCGATGAAGTTGGAGATTTGGGTTGAATCCATGACGGCGTTTTCGAGCTCCATGCAGCGGAGGCGGGTGAATCGGAGAGGCTTGGGACCTTTGACCTCGCCGCGCATGGTCGGGTGTGTCATCTCGTCCTCGACGGGTTGCATACAGGGCTCCTTGTCCAGCGAAAGCGGAGATGGGCCGCGCTCGCCCTTCCATCGGAAATGGAGTCGCGTGATACCACGTGACAAAGTTCGCAAATACGCGTGCAGGATGCGCAAGTGTTCAATCGATTGCGCGCGAATCTTGTCAGATGAGGTCGCGAGTGGAATGGACTCCATGCATATGGATAGCCTTCGGATTTGAGTCCAGCGTTTGGCGGATGATGGGGTGCTTCCGAAGCCATGCATGGGGTGGAGGTAGAGAAGGCCACCTGCGTGGATGGGGTGCATCGACAGCGCAGTCAGGCTGTACAACGGCGCACGTTCGACAGCAATACGGATGGAGATGAGCGCATAATCGACGACTGTCCGTCGGTGTCGAATCTGGTTGTTGGAGCCGGGGCACGATATCTTCAGGTGAGTGAGATTGATGAGCTCGGAGAAGGCGGAGACGAAGGAGGGAACATTTGTCGCCGCGTGGAACAGAGGAGGGTACTGCTTTACGAGAAGGTCCTGCATCTCCCAGCTTCCGTACTTTGGTGTCTTGTCTTTCGCGGGGCCGTTCTGGGGGTTCTGGACCTGGGGCTCGTATACGAATTGAAGTTCGGCTCCGGTCTCCGGGTCGATGACGGGCGGGAGGAAGGTCTCCGGAGTGTGCGGCATGTGGAAGGTGAGGGTCTTGATGTGGCGTCCTATCCTGGAAAGCGCTTCGAGGCGCGCGGGCTTGGTGAAGGTGGATGATTTGAAGGTGGTGGTGACGGAATCGAAGAGATAAGGCGCAGCGCGTGTCGACATGTCATGGCAGGCGAGGCGAAGATTGGAAAGGTCCTCTGGCTCCATCTGGGAGAGCATGTTGTCGCGACATTTGTCGTTCAGCCAGAATCGGAGAAAGACCGAGCTGGTGGACAAGACAAGATTGCATACTGAACCGTAAGATCGCACCGCTGCGCTCTGTTAATGATTTTGCCACACGAGGCTGGGCTCCAGGGCGTCTTACATCGTCCATCTACAGTGGTCGCAGGCGATAGCGGAATCTCACCAAAAAGCAATTTCCCGCTGGAGTTGGAAGCAGTTGTCGCACGGCTGGCATAACTGCTTTGGCTATCCCCCGAGTAGGAGCGCTTCAGCTGAGGCGGCGCCTGGCGCTGAGAATACATTGGATGGAGGTGTATTGGGTGGCATTCAAGAGTCTGTGGTAGAGGTGCGTCAGAGTGTCGGTCTGGTGGGTAGTTGCAAGTGAGGCTTCGTCATATGAGGGTTCGCAAAGAGTTGGGGAAGCTCGAGCCGTCACTGAATCGTCAATATTCAGGAGTGCATGAAAAGTCGGTGAATGTGGTCAACCTCCAGGGCATCGTGGAAACCTCAGGAACCCGGGCACCCTCGAGGAGCTAGTATTTACCGCATCCTCGACATGCGGGGCCGCGCTACACGTGAGATGCAGGTGTGAGTCAGACATGCTGCGATGATGGCAGTGAATCCCGTCCCAAAAATCCGACTCTTCTCTTTGCGGCCAGTTCATTGAGGAAAAACGCGACCATATCGCGGTGGGAGACCGTGTTCATATGGTGTTCGACGCGACGATTCGGCGGATGGGTCAGAGTGGGTTGCTGCCTGGAGCCAGCTTGAAACGTTTCATGGTTGCAGCGAATGGGAAACTGGGCTGCGTGGGACACCGCATGCACCTTTTGCAGTAGGCCTGCAGTAGTTTCCTGGGCGCTGTGGCTAGGAACAAAGGACTGGCGGTCAGCGCTCGAAGTCGCGTGTAGCAGTGGCAAGGCGCGTTAACTCCCGCATGCGCTATAGTGTGCATTGCCATGGAGAGTCGCGATTCGAGGGCCAAAACAACAACATTCTGCGCCTGTCTGCAGTTCCTGCGCTGGTGTGCGCGCTCGCGTCTGTCTGAGATGCAGCCCTTTTGTGAACGTGCGCACACGGATATCGATAAGTTGCCGGAAGGCGCGTCCCGCACCTCAGCTTGACAGTGTCCACACCGTCCGCCACAGCATCATATATGGCCGGCTGCCCTCCTGTTGAAACACTGACACGTTGAAACATTCTGTGCCAAACTTTGATCTTCACTGCATCGTGCTTCAACAAATCGCCATGGTAAGATAAGCGAGTCCTTGTTGGGGCTACTCTTCCCTCGAGAGCCACCATAACAAGCCTAGCCATCACACAATCAATTTCGACACAGAAATCAAGGAAGGGCTCCTTAGCAACGGCAAACAGCGGCGCAACGATCGAGATAGCGAGCAAAACACCAGCCCCTTCGCAAGGACAACACAACAACAAAGAGTCCTCTCGCCATGTTGGGCTGCACCCTTCCAGAACAGGCCGAGCATCCACTTTCCTGACTCGCACCCCACCACTAGCCCGTCGACCTGCAGCAACTCCAGGATCCTTTCAGGCGAGCAGCATCGTGCATGTCTTGGCCAGACGCACGACTTGCACCGTCCACGGCTTGTGCCAGATTCCGCCCGACACTGCTGCGAAAAATGCCGCACTTGCATGAACTGTATCTTCGACTGATCTTACCGCCGTTGAGTCCCGTTGGCTGTGTGGGTTCGTTGTTTGTTTACATGCGTTCACACGCGACTGATATGTTGTGTCACCCCAGCCTCGTGGGAAAAGCAAATACACTGTGCGTGAACGCTTTGTTGGTCTGACGGTCCTCATTCATCCTTCGCGGCCGGTTCCGCAGATCCAGTTCGCCACCCGCGTAGGAACAACAGCCGAGTCAGGCGATTTCCAGGCCATGCCTGTGGGTCAGAATTCATTGGATGGAGACGGTGAATTGATGTGCTGTCAGTGCAATGGTACCATGTCCGGGTACAACTCGGCCGGTAACCAGTCGCGAGACTCGCTAGAAGCTTCTCTTGGAACTATTACCCTTGGGATCATGATTGGGCTCCAGACATCCTCGGACGTGGAACATGGAGATGTTTGTTTCGTTTCAAGTGCTCGATTTGGCCTCGCGGCCTCAGTAAGACGCTTGAGGTATTAAGTGATTGGCTCGAAACATAGTTCTGCCGTCGTGCTGCGGCCCGGAGGTTTCCTCCACATCCACTTCCGTCATGCCCAACGGCCGTCCTGTCCCATCGTGGACTATCGAGGTAGTCGCGGCAATGTACCATCCACGTTGTGTCACCAGATGGTTCGTCCTTTCTCTGCTCCACAGTCGTGTGATGACTCTATCGTCTCTTCTCGTCCGAGAACCTTGGTGCTCCCTCCGGTACAGGAGGAGGTTGGTAAGTCCCTCGGTATCCGTTGATCGGAGGCAAGTCTTGACCAACTGCCTCCTCATAAGTCGGTGGCGGCGCCTCGAAAGACTCGCTCTGGGGCCGATGCGTTGCGTTAGGAGACGTGCTCGGCCCACCAAATCCAGGCTGAGTTGGCACCGTAGGCGTGTGCGGTCTCTGTGCTGGCGACGGTACACCGAGGTTTCCCGTCTTGCCTGCTTCACCCGTCAATGCAGATTCCAGCAAGGCCTTGGGAGGGGCGATGCCAGAGTAGACCTTGACAGGCAATCGTAGTGGCAAGACGACAAGCTGGTCCTCGCCTTGCTTGTAGGAGCCGTAGCCGATGCCCACCCGTACCTCTAGCTCATAGAAGCGTGACAAGTTGCAGGTCTGGAATGTGGGTGGAACAGTATTTGGAACCGGCTTGTCTGACCAGTACTCGGGGTTGATGGGTACTTCTGTCTCCACAGCATCTGTGGGAGCTCCCAGCGGGATGGCCATATTGCTGAACGAGCAGAGGATCCAGCTGTTTGACTCTGTTCGAGCGACCTCATGCGCGCGCACTTTCGTATAACCAATTAGCTCGATCTGAAGCATCTGCAAGTATACGTTCTTCGTGCGCGGGCTCATGTTCTTCATCAGCACCCGCAGAGGCATGTCTTGGTTCGCTGTCAAGATAGCGGGATTCGGTAACCGAGCATCGAGTGAGACGCGTGGTGGTGGGCCGGAAGATGTAGGTGATGTTGGCACACTGGTCGAGCTTTTCCTGTCAAAGAGACCTGACTTCTTTCCTGCTGCTACACTAGGCGCCTTTTCCAGGAACTGATGTTGTCTCCTTGCGTACGCCTCGCCATCTTGCCTCTCCGGCCGCGGTGGCTCGATTGGCAGCATTGTGAAATTTGCGGCCGCCCTTGGGTTTTCCTTGAACAGCGATGGCCGGTTCACTGTGACCTTCACGAAGTATCGAATCTCAGCCTCGCCGGGGAAACCAGTAAGGGACGGTGGTAACGTGGACTTGACATGCTGCGTTGGAGTCTTTGCGAATTCAGGTATCGTATTGGCGAAAGAGATGTTCGAGATGGGTGCGGTTGCTTGTTGCGCGTGGCAGGATGTGTTCAGTGGAATCTGTTCCCGTCAGAAGCTGCGCAAAGACGAACGGGTGCTCGACTTGCCTTGAATTGGAAAGTATATTCGAAGTTGCCAGCTTGCATGGTGAAGCCGGTCTTGTTGTTGGTGAGGAGATCATCCTGGGTCATGTTCGCCGGCCATACCACCTGTGTCTTGTACAGGACCTTGTGCACTTCCAGGACTGGTCGCTGCTTATCTGGCCTGCTGGGGTGTATCGGCGCAAGTAGCCTCGTTTTCGATTCGCCTTCGAGCTTCACTACGATGCTGCTGACATTGGTGGGATTAGGCACCCGCAGAAACACTCTGCCCTGGATGACATCGAGATTTGTGTAATGTTCGTGCGGATGATCGAGCGCAATTGAGACCAGCATCTTGATGTTACGATCGTATTTGTGTAACTATGGAGGTGTATCGCTTCCGGCGTCGAGTGATATCAAGTGAAGGAGTAGTCGCAAGTTTGGTGGGGTTCGGGCAGCATGTCACTTTATGTCAAGAGAACAAGTGTCGTGCCTTCTGCAGGATTATTTGGCGGCTGAGCGTGGTTACGGAAGGAGCGGCACAGCCCAAAAAACGCGTGTCGTTGGTGTTTGAGCAGTGCTGCAGGTGAAATGTCACAAATGTCAAACTATCGGAGTGCGGCGGAGGGGCGGCGGCCTTGGCTACGTCATATTCAACGACCAGACGCACCTTCCTTCACATACTAATAATGCTCAGCTATTGACAACGCAAAGATTTCAACATTTGCTGTTGCTGGAGACCCTGTTTGTCTTTAAGAACGATCGCTTTTACCTTACATATGCTGTCACAACTCGGGCGCTGTGCACTGCACAGCCACAGCCACAGCCGCACCACTGGGCTGATTTAAGGCCTTATTCCACTCGGTCCTCTTTCTATTCGCTATCACGACCTAAGCTCAGTGATGTCTTACGCGCCTTTCGTCCTTCGGCCTTGCGTTCTCGGGCCATCTTTTGCTGTAAGGCATCTTGCAAAATGCCTCTGAGATTACAACTTCTCTTTCGCGAGCATGTCTACGTTGAAGTCAGTCCAAGCTCTTCAAGAAACGAGTGCGCTAATTGGCGCCTCGACTTACCACAGATATCCAGATACAATGCGATCGCGTTGAAACTGTCTTTTTGTCAGCCGACTACGTGTCTTGGTGGAGGCATTCCTAAGCCTTACTTCCTCTTCTTTCCTGTCAGACTCCAGAACCACCACTTCATACGATTTGTCCAGTTAATCAGATCAAGATGGCTGACGCCAATCAGAGTTCCTTTGTAGTCTCCCCACTGACTCGAAGTGACGCTGTATACGTAATCAGTTGATGCCAAAGATCGTGTTACGAAGGCGCGTACCTGACGAGCCCGTCATTTATACCCTCTTCTCGCTTGACAATTGCGTGCGATGGCGCAAAAACAGACCATCGCTCAGGCTCTAACGATGCTCCATACGAGAAGTATCTGACGTCCCCAATGTCTGGTGTTCTTGGGTTGAAGCTCTCACGCATGTACTTCAGCGTAAGCTGGGAGAATGCGCCGGTCTCGAATCCAAAATATTCTATGACATTATATATCCGTTTGATCCGGCGAGGACCAATGGTGTCGAACATGTAGTCGGCGAACGAAGAGCCTCGATGTGGGGTTGCGATCGTGGTAAGGGATTTGATCTTGAAGTCGGTCGGTTTGAGCTGGCTGATCATGTAGCGCGAGTCCAACCCTCCCATGCTGTGTGCGATGATGTTGACTTCCTTTCCTTTCGCCTTCGCTGCAATGCTCTCTGCAAGCTTCTTTGCTCTTGCTTCCACGCTACCGCTGGGCGGTACTGTCGCCACAATAACCTCGATACCTTTGGCTGACAGTGCCTCTGTAATACCACGCCAGTATTTAAGACCAGGGAGGAATTGACCTGCGAGTCGAAGTTCGCTGAAGCCGAGGAGACCGTGTGCGAGAACGATTGTATGTTTCTGCGCCCGTGTCAGATGTTGAATCGCGATCAAGAGCGTGTACGAACAGGAGTAGCTTGTTCACGTTAGCATGAGGGCACCGAATGAGCATACATAGCTTACAATATTCCTCACGGATTACTGCGAATTCATCCGTGATCTCTTTGCTCATAGACTCGATGCGCGGGTCCTCTTTGCGCCATGCCCTGCTGCTGAATTGACGCCGGGCCAGCCATTGCGTCGAGGTGCATAGAAAGGGTTTCTGAGTCGCGTGAGAGCGAAAAGACGCTCGAACACATAGTCGTATCATTGGGGCCGGCACATTGTGGTGTTGATGTTCGGGTCCAGGAACCCAAACTTTGGCGCGCGCCGTTAGCTCGGTGACGTATCGAATGCGACATGCAGCAGGGGTCTTTCACACATGTCAGCAATCGTTGGCATAGCTCATTCGCGTGAGCTAGTGAACACTTCAGTTTCCAAGAGATCGTATGTATTATTCAAAAGAAAATTCCACAATAGCATAAGTCTGAGAGCCATACACCGCTGTAAACATGCAATCTACAGCGGGCTCTAAGTCAACATCACGCAGGATATGGCCACAGTTATGGGAAATGCAGCAGTAGACAAGGAATCGTTCAATCCATTGTGACAAGAAAGTTCGCTTGGAATTGGACGTCTATTGCTGGGTCTTCGAAAGCACCGCTCCCAAACAGGGGTGGTGGGCATATACAGGACATTGCGCCAAATGCCGGGCTGAAAGCCTAGAACCACACACAATGTGTCATCATCGTGGTTGGCGTAGTAGTGTTGGTTGTTCGGTCGTCTTCGATATGGTACTCTACTCCTTGCGAGGGGCCTTTGTGTTGGCGTTCGTGACGGCAGCGATCAGTTGCTCGACGACCTTGCTGCCAGACTTGTTGCCCAGTTCCTCAACTTCCTTGACCTTGTTGTCTGTGTCCTTCTTTGCGTCATCCTCAGCCTTCTTGTTGCCAGAGCTGTGCTGTGCGATTGTTAGTGCCTCTTGCCTCTGGTGTACAGCAGCCATGGGACTAATGCGCACCTCCTTCTCGAACTTCTGGTACTCTGCCTCCTTCTCCCTCTTGTAGTCCTCAATTTCCTTCTGCGCCTCGCTTCGTGCGTCCTTTACTCGCTTTGTGCGGTCTTCGAAGGTTAGGCATGTATTGGATCGCGGTTTGGAGGGGTCATTTACATTCTCTGGCTGCAGTACGTATTAGCTTGAATCTCCCATAGAACAGATTGAGTATTGGCTACCTTGCTGGACGATCTTCTGTGCTTCGCGCTCGGCCTGGAGGTTATGTGAGCTGTGTATAGCGGTCGGAGTGGGTTGCGGTGCTTACGTCAAGCAGCGTCTGAATTCCCGCGGAGTTTTGGGCGGACTGTTGCCAGCATTAGCATTGTGAAGATTCGCGGAGGTCTCTACCCTTTACCATCTTGAAGGTGTTGGAGAAGTGCGGTTGTTGTTCGATATCGCGGTCGTCGTTGCGGAGAGGCCTATGATGCAGCTGCGGCCGCCTCGAACTTGGCAGATCCACCTGGCCAAAGCTCCTCGAATTGTCCGCACCTTCCTACGACAACTTTCTTCGCATCAAATCAACATGTCTCGAGCATCCCAGATTACTCTAGCAACTACTTGCGCGGTTGCAATTGGAACCGTCGCATTCGTACACTTTGCGCAGAAGCAGGACAAGGCTGTCGGTGAAGTCTCACGCCACATGGCACAGGATCTAATATTCTTCTGTAGGCTATGCACGCTGGTGTTATTCGCGATTACGAACAACAGCGAGTCAAGCGCGAGCGACAGGCCGATTTCGAGATGCAGAAGGCACTCCAAGAGGAGTACTTGAAGTATCAAACTGTCCACGATAGCAGTACGCCAGAACCGCCTCAATCGTCTTCAGCAAAATAGCACGAATGCATCGCACGAACTTTTGGCCGCGTGCACCGACTACGAATACCTTCGGTCGAGGCCTTCCGAAACCGCGCAGCCAGCTTCCACGATATTACTTGCGGTGCCTGGGTGCAACCAGCAGCATGCAGTCAAATGCTGAGGCCGGCACCGGGTCGCGTCCTGGTCCGTTCCTCGAGGACAATGACTGCGCATGGTCGCTCAAGAAACACGAACATAAGTCGTGTTCTGGACGTGCGCAGCTCGCAGACCCGCTGTTCGACCCTCGTTCCTGGCCGGCAAGCTGCTGCGCTCTGCCCTCTGTTACAATACACAAGGTCGCAGTCTATCTCTCGCGGCTTCAAATTGACTTTTGACAAAGCAAACACTGTTTGTTGTCGTGCGCGCGGTACATGCTACTGAGATGTATGACGACCAATGTTTGGCGTTGGCAAGTTGAAAGAGCGGGGCACACTCGGGCGATCTCGACAATGTATTTACAATATGCACGGACTAGGTTCTTCGAAATGGCTTCAGCATTCTTGGAAGTCTAGATCTGTGAAACATTGGTCGAGTGGCATGGCGTGCCCAGACGCGTCGTTTCGAAAACCAGGCGCGTACCCAAGCCAATGACGTAGTAACAATCAACAGGCCGTGTATACATACGCGCAACCAACGTTCGGCCCATTGACAAGTGACAACACAACATATCGTTTCACCAGGGCCATTGCACATCTCACACGCATTCTCCAAATCCAAGACAATGATTTCGACAAGAGCGGTATCGTCGCGAGCTCTCTCACGAGCGTTGTGGCAGGTCAGACGTCCAGCCACAGGGAGGCATTTTGCGACGGACTATGAAAAGCGCACCCAAGAGACACTGAAAACATCATCGCGATTAACCTGGTAGGCCTTCGATATGCAGCTCGCGGCTTCACAAGTCCTATGCATCATACTAACTCCCTTCAGGCTTACTACAGCCGCCGCCATTGGTGCTGCAGCCCTCTACTACACCACCTCCTCATCTCCCATGCCGGCGAACGATTCCTCTGCGAGCGCTTCCTCCACCTCCCAATCTTCCAAACCTGCGCCGGCTAGCTCATCTCCGTCGAATGCTTCAGTCTCCAAAGTTGGTCACCGCCATGAAGCCGAGTACGCCTCTGATGTCCCCAAGCCCGTCGAAGACCGCCATGGCAACACAGTCAGTAAGCACAGCATTGCGGCGCGGAAGAACCAGGACAAACTACGTGTGGGCAAGTTCTCTGGCGAGGAGTTTGATAACCATGAGTTGGAGCATACGCCTGGCAAGCCGGGAGGTGATTTTGAGAAGAAGAAGTGAAGGGCTTGGTGGAGCAGTGTAAGATTAGCTGTGGTGAGCGGGTCTAGGAAGTAATGACATTGCAAACCCCAGTGTGTCATATTAGCGGAGGATACTGGTTACGTTTTAGCATTCTCTATTGCATGTACATAACGATAACACACATGTGCGCATAGTGGCTCAACTTTTCAAATACAGCGACGTCGACCCGCAACTGTACCAGCACATTGATGAAGAATCATCAGGACTAGAAAAGGCAATGTGCCATTGAGTTGCAACGAGTTGGAAGCCATCAGCGAATTTTGGAGGAGCAAATTGATCTTCAATACCAGAGGCAGAACATCCACTCATTCCAGTTTTTATACAAGTTAATCGGAAATGGAAAAGAACACATGAAACGAAATACTGATCAACACCACTTGTTGGTCTTCGATTGCGACTTCAAGTCAAACGATCGCATTGCATATTCATGTGTATCAATACACACCGCATACATCTATGCCCAGGCATGCTTTCACTTCTTCACCAATGTGAAGATCGATCGGTGGCTGGCTCAATGAGTCGAAGGAGTAACGCCATAAAGGCATTTTGGTGTGCACTTCAAATCGCGTTTACAGGGGGAAGTCTGGTCACTGACGAGCCCTCAGATTTCCTAGCAACCTCCTAATCAAGGGCAGGCTTCCCACGATTGTTTCCAAGCATTTGCTACGCAAACGGAGATGCTCATACTTGACCGTCTGGCTCCGTTTTTCAAGCCACACGCCGTTGGAACGCCCTGCGCTGCGCCTTGCGAGCTCCCGCCGAGTTTGGCCATCACCTGTTGGATGCCTGAGCACCGTTCATCGGGTAATACGAGCACATGCTCGAGTGTTCTCATCCTCTATACAACCTCGAGAACGAAGTCATCTGTGGGCTGATGCAGAGTGATGTGACAGGGATCAAAGTCGCATATGAAGCTGGTGAGACTGGTTCATCAAGTGCTCTCGTCGAACTCGATTGGTTGTTCTCGACTCAAACTGCTTTTCCAGCAAACGACCTGCACGTTGCGCGGAGTTCCAACGTAGTCGCACTGCTTGAAACTCCTAGGCCTCCCAGATATTTGCCCTCGTTTCGAGATCTGCTAGCAATGATATAAGACTCCAGCGGACGGTCGGGTATAATTTCCACGATGTGGCAGTGCAGGGTCGCACAACCCCGCGTTTCGCTTCGGTTGCGCACATTTGATCTCGATACCAAACATCTGTGGCAGTGAACCCTGGGTGGGTTCCATCGAAATTCAATGTCGAATCGATCTCCTCGGGCTTCGATGCAGTCGATGACCTTCTCCTTCGGCTCATGTGAGCCGCAATGGCCACTAGCTGCCCTTAGTTCCAAAGCTTGGCTCATCCCGCTCTTGGCGGATCAGCACAATGAAGTCATCCTATGATGCTTCCCAGCTTTCTGATCGGTTTCGTCGTGCAATCCACACGTCAACAGATATTGCCAGCACGGTTCTGAGGAACAGCCGAGAGCTTTTGCGACGAAAGAGCTGATTTCCAAAGGTTGGAGCCTCGGGGCCGCAAACCTATATTGCGCCAAGCTGTAGGCGGACGCGGTCGTTTTGATCACATTCACAGCCACATGTGGCAATCATCCGGATTTCTAATTGGCTTCTACGCAGCTTCTAGTGTAAGGCTGTGTGTTACGCCGGTTCTGCCTTAGCGGACCCTGGATCATCAGGCCTTTCTCATGACGCAGGGCTGTGTCTCTCGCCCCTGCCAATGGTGAGCTCACACATCACTTCTTGTTCCTACATAAGGCCAATCTTGACCCTTGTCACCTTCTGTTTCCACAAACGAATATACAAACAAAGCATCTTATCTTACTTTAGTTTTCCCCGGCCTCTCCCGAAACCCTCAACTCACCTTTGATCGTTTCACCGCTTCGGGTACAAAACTCGCGCGAATCCGAACAATATCTGCGACTTCTTCCGCAAAGTTACATAACACGCCACCTCAACTATGAAGTTCTCAAACATCCTCGCGTACGGCGCGCTCGCCACATCAGCAGCAAACGCCGCATCAATACCTGAGACCAACGCCATCAGTCTCATCGAAGACCGCGCCGAGTCGCAACCACGCGCAGCAGAAGTCGTTGCCCCAGAGCACAGTCTAGAGCGAAGAAAGGGCGGCGGTGGTCGCGGTGGTGGTAGTAGTTCCGGCGGTAGTTCTGGAGGCAGTCGATCCAGTGGTAGCTCCAGTGGCTCTAGCGGTTCTAGCGGACGCACATCTACCAGCTCTTCAGCGGGAGGCTCGACGAGATCTGGCTCTGGAGCTCCTCGCGCATATGGCGGTGGATACTACGGTGGTGGCGCTGCTGTGCCTTACACCGCCGGTTCCAGGACGCCCAAGGGACTTGTCGCGGCTCCCTTACTTGTAGGCGCTGGTGCTCTTGCCATCATGCCCGGTCTCTGGCTTTACTCAGTCTACCCTTACCACTTCGGCAACCCAGTGAGTGTACCGTACAATCCGAGATTGAACAACCGCTGACCATTTCCAGTACCGATTCTACAATAGGACGAACACCACCGACCAGAACCCCAACGGTACCAACGAGACACTACCTGTCACTTGCTTATGTCAGGAATACAACCCTTGTGGCTGTGACGAGAATGATGACAGCAACTATCTGAACTCCATTGTGGGCAACGGAAGCTACGCCGCGCTGAACAAGTCTCTTGTCACTGTCTCCCAGGTCAACGGCACACGCAACCTCGTGCTCAACGGTACCCTCCCCAACGGCACAACTGCTCCCGGCGGTACCGACGACAGTGGTGCCATGACTCTCAAGGCTGGCAAGTACGCCGGCTATCTCGCGATGGCCACCATCGTCGTCACCGGCGTCATGATGTAAAGCTTTCTTGCATCATTGTATAATATCTTTACGACTTCACGCTCTCCACGATTGAATGAGGGCGGTGCGAGTTGTCCGGCGTTCTGGTGAAACACTGGAACATTGTTGGCTTTTGGTTGATACCCACTCCAGTTTTTGCAGTCAACGTCTGCACTACCAGATTAGTTAAGAATAGATGAATGTCCATTATTTAATCGTGAATTCACAGTCCCTTCGCTCTTGATTACTTGCTTTCTCGGTACGCTGTCACACACTCTAGGAACACCACAAGCCTCCAGCTCTGTTGTGATGCATGTCAGATTCGCAACAGGCAGGTGCGTTACAAGATACGTCATAAGGTCCCCTTATCTACCTTATGTCTACTTCAAAGCAACGATGTCTCACCAACAAGCCAAGTGTGAATTTAATCGATATGCTCTACACAAGTGTCGCTTTCTGTGCGCAAGCCCTTCTTTTTTCTCACTTGTGCTTCGCGCAACATAGTCAACAGATCCTCACTACCGAAGCTCAACTCCGCAAGGCGACCTTCGACGACGCAGACGACATAGCGACCATATTAATGGCTGCCTTCGAGCCCATGCCGGACTGGCAGTACTTCCGTCAATTCCGACACGAGTTCCCAGACGGACATCGGGAATGCGTGCGCTATGGCGTGACGCAGATGCTCACCAACCCAAACACGAACACAGAAGTGATTGATGCTCCAGCCGGCAGTGTAATCCCACTTGTTGCGATGGCTACGTGGTCGGAACATCAGGTTCCTTCTGTGCTGTCCGTCTTTGAGCGCGACGCTCCTAGTAAGTGCACCAACACTGTGGTGAGGATCAGGCTGATAAAAGATAGAGGGCTGCTACCAGAGTCTGAACGTTACGCGTGCGCTTGATTACATACGTCAGTTTAATGCTGCGGAGCACAAGTATGTCTTTAATGTCTTTGGCGAGACACAGGTCTACCTCTTTGAGCTTGCTGCACATCCGGACTATCAGCTGAAGGGTGCCGGCACGCGGCTGATTGAACGAGGGATCGCAAAGGGAAGACGTGAAAGTGTAAACGTTACATTGGTCGCGCAGCCTACTGCTGAGGGTTTCTACTTCAAGAAGGGGTTCAAGGAGGTCAGGAACATCAGTGTCGAGAGTGTGGATCGAGATCAGAGCTTTGTATATAATGTCATGGCGTACGACTTCGATAGTGCTTCCTGATGGAAGCAATCACATCATTCCGTCTTCAAGGTATACAGGTTTTTGATCAGACATCTATCACGCAAGACTCTATTCACAGAAAGTTCAATCGCAAAGCTCGGATTCGCTGACTACCCACCTCATACAGATTACTGGCGAGTATCAGTTGAGCCTGTTGTTTGTGATGTCCAGTAACTCACCTTCTGGCCATGGTTAGTCATTGTCACCCACCTCGTCCTTGTGCATCCTCTTCAGATGGTCGTGCATCTTGTCTCTTCGAGGGAACGCGTTCCTGCCTCCACCTTTGCTCCTCTCGCACCCCGCAACCGGACACCAAAACTGTGGTTTCTTCCCAGTGTAGCCTTCGTGCACAGAATCGTAATGCCGCTCAAGTTCTTTCTCGCGGCCAAATGTCAGACTTTCGCAATTTGGATTGGGACATCTGTATCGCTTGTCATCGTACAGGAGACCGACGAGCCTGGGCTGAATCGCCCGTTTCGGTGCTTGCCGGACTGGCGCACATTCACATGACGTTGAATCTTTCGAAGATGTTCGTGTAGCTTGTCTTGTCGATCGTCGAAGTTTTGTGATCCGATCTTCTGGGATTCTAGCGAGTGGTGGTGGTGCTGGAGGAGGGACGTTGTCTGGTGCTCTGGATGGGTCTGAGGCAGATGAGTACGTCCTAAATATTATGTTAGTATACAGCTGCCCTACAAGCTCGTTGTTGTGTTGTGAGTTGAGTGTATGCAATTGACACAGGTCTCGTTGTGCGCCGAGCGTAATAAATATCATGCATCTAAGCACGATCGAGTGCAAGTACGCTAGTGACCTCAGGCGCATACAACATCGTGCGAGTAAGCAATTGTCGAGTGACCTTGGTGTCTGAAATGACAATGACGAAGACTTTTAAAATTGGCGGTTTTAAAACAGCAAGATTGTAACTACGACAGCAAGTGAGCATGTTTAGCTTCAATGTCGCGGTAGTTCTGACGTACCTGGACATGCTTGACTGAAGAACAAGCGACAACAACTTGAATTAGCGTCGAAGTGACCGTTGAAGTCCGTGTTAGACAAGACTCAAAACTAGAAGCCGGCCATGTCTTCTTGTAGTGTTTGGGCAGTATGGGCGGTTCCCATGGCTTCGGCGTGGGTGAGATGGGCGAAGCTACGGTTCACGAGGTTGTAGAGCAGATCTCATGTATCACTGTAGAAGTTCAGCAACGATATGAGCATTTGATGGGTTTGTGGACCGCACCTGTGTGAATACATGAATACTCAAATCCCACACAGCTGTGGTGTGGGAATTGTGGTACATGCATTGCGTATTGGTGTGGCTTCGGCAGGAACAGCGCTTGTTGCTTGGTAGATACTAGGTATCATTGCGCCTGTCTTATTTAGCAGCATCTTGGGCTTTATAGGCCGGATTGCCAATGCTGGAGTTCTGGCCTCGACACCTATGGATGACCGATCGCAAAGTATACTCAGAAAGTACACTTCACTGGATTCTAGATGAGGTTCCGGGGATGGCCTAGCCGTTTACATCCAAGGTATTTCACGGCGTGGCCTCATCCTTGAGCTGGTATGCTTTCCCTGGTTGCCTTCCGGGTTCCATACACGGTTGTGTCATCCTGGCAATTGCTTGCTAAGGCTTGGCACGACAGCGTCGTTGTAGAGACCATGGGGCGCAGAGGAATTCTGCACCCTGAGGAGAATGGAAATATGAACACTAATTGCGTTTAGAACATACCTAAAGAATTGCTCGCCGTAGCTGGAGGGTGGAAGCGGTACGTCGTTCGGTAATGTGAGATTGTTCGTATCAGGCGTTGGCTGGTACGGAGGAAAACTGGCAGTCGTCGTCACTGGTATGTTATAGCTGTATCGAAAGCTGTTGTGCTGAGGTGCGACCGCTGGAGGCGTAGACCCTGCATGCATCATTCAGTTCGGCGCTCAAAGTAGGCTGCGAAAAGTGGGAATTACAGTCATAGCTGGACGTTGCAGGCGCAGCATAGTGGTGGCCTGAAGCAGATCCGAAAGAGTCGCTTCCGTATCTGCTGCTCATACATAGGTGTGAGTAATCCATGGAGGGGTCGTAGGTATCATTGTTGTAGGCCATGGTTGATCGTCCGAG
The DNA here is from genome assembly GCA_011058865.1 of Didymella keratinophila. Lineage (NCBI taxonomy): Eukaryota > Fungi > Ascomycota > Dothideomycetes > Pleosporales > Didymellaceae > Didymella > Didymella keratinophila. Next base: position 99,759 of record SWKW01000103.1, on the reverse strand, counting down.
AAAGTGTTCACAAAGGGAAACTGCGTACGTCGCGTCACAAAGAGGAGAATGAGGTGATCGGCAAGGAGCGTTTTTTCTGCGAATGTCGCCCTGGTTATCAATACATCAATGCACAGCCTTGGGAAGGTGTGCCCTACGGAGCCAGGACCTCAGGCGAGTATGCGTGGGGCACGATAGGGCACTGCGACCATGTCTCTATCGAGTCTGCTTAACTCACCAACGTCAGTTGTGATCTTATCATTGTACGAAGCGAAGGTCATGCCTCACCGTTCAAGTCATCGTGGCTTGACCCCCTAAACATCATCCGGCGCGGATCCAGCCTCGTATATGCACCCTCATCCTGATCAGGACCTGCGGTCCAATCAGCGAGTACACTGCGCCAGCCTTAGCCAAGGAGTCAGAAGATTTACACAACCTCGAGCCACATGAATTTCGCGGAGAGTAGGCTGTGCATGCCTCTCTCACTTTGCGCCATCACACGTATAGCCTCCGTGCCGCACTTATAACAATGGCATCTCTTAGGAAATCCTGTCGCACAGCGTTTCGTTGCTACCTGAAGCTCATTTACGTCTTGTGCTCGCTCTGTACCTTTTGGCTAGCTGCTTGCGCGCATGGTAGCTGGCATGGCTCTATGGAGAGGTCGCTCAGCCTTCGATCTTCCTTCACATATCAGAAGTCTAGAGTGACATGTACTCATGATTGAGATGCTATCGAAATCTTTTCGATACATATGGGACTACCGTACGGTGTCGGGGGTATATTCGGCGTCGCCTGCCATTACAGGACTTGTTCTGCTGCCATACGCTCATGCTTCTATCCAGAATGCGATGCTACTTTCTATGCAATGACAATAGGAAATGATTAAAAGATGGTAGAAGGTGACGATAGTAGAGTATCCAAGAAAATATGAACGAAGGTCATGCACAGGCTCGCCGGCCGGGCTCAGACTTCAGGGGTCGGGCTCGGTGGGCTACGGTCATTTAGTGCCTCACCAAGCGCCTCAGCATCATAGTCCACGACAACCACTTTGGTGGGTGTTTCGGGTATGGTGTCGAAGAAGCCCCAGATAGGGCCATTCTGGTTGACACCACTAGGCCTCAGCTTTGGCCTCGCAGGTCTGACAGCAGCTGTCTTCTTCGCAGTTGCAGCCTCGGGAATTGTCGCTTGTGCAGTGTCTGCTAAAGACTGCGTTTGGCGCGACTCAGAGGACGTAGGTCGTAGTGATGGTGACGCGGCAGGCGTGGTCGAAGTCGATGTTGGTGTTGCCCCCCACTTGCCAAAGAACCAGCCTCCAGAGTTCTTGCCTGAAGGTGGCGCATCACTCTTTCGTGAGCTGCGCTTCTGGTTGGCAATAGTGGAGTATAGGAAGGAGCGACTGTCGTGGTTGTCTGCTCTGGCTTGCGAGAGGCTGCCATGGGCGGTCGCGGTCCATGGTGTGAGTTCTGGATCTACCGAACCAGCGCCCTTGGGGGTCGAGAAACGTGATCGATTTGACATTAGGAGTTGTGCAGGTCGAGAGTGTAAGGTATGTATGTCCATTCCGGAAATTGATATGAGCGATTCGTGAGATGCGTGGCGACGTAGCGCAGGCCGTGTATGTCTGATAGGTGATAGTAGATCATGATCGGTTTCGGGCTCGTCTGGCGAAAGTACAAATGCGTTTTCAGAAGAGAAGACTGATGAATCTTCGTTCTCTTCAGGTATCGCGGCCTGCGGTTCGGGATGACTCGTGGAAAGTGCGAAGGCGTTATTGATGTATGAGTTAGCTGGGCTGCTAACCGCAGGAATTACAGCATGGGCTGCACTTTTAGTAGTCATAGCGATCGGGCTACTAGAGCTGCGAATTGTGGACAGCACCGCTGGTGGCTTCAGACTTCGAGATCTGCTCCTTCGGTGATGATGAGACGCAGCGTCTGGGTCGAAGAAGTCGTTCGATCTTGTAGGGCCATACATGGGAGAACGTAAGTCAATAGAATCAGGGGGACTTGTAGGCCTTGAGGAGTCGTAGGCTGCGTCGCTGAAAACGCGGTCGTACATGGAACCGCGGTGAGAGTCAGACACCGGCGAGCCTGGTAAGGAACCTGGAGCAAGTGTCGTTGCCTGTGACCAGCGGTGCGAGTTGGGCACAGTGACAGAAGTCTGAGACAGGATGGTGGCGGTCGAGTTCCGCTTCAGAGATGGAGCAGGATCAAAATGGCCAGAAGTGAGGCTGAAGCGCTTCTTCTTGTTGTGTCTCCTCTGCGCTGTAATCTTCGGCAGGTTCTTGCCGGGCTTCGAGCCGTGGTAGTGGTGATGGATATGCAGCTCCTGACCACCGACTGGCTCGACGATCTCAGTCTCTATGTCGATCTCCTTATCGAGTGTTGTTCCAGGAACTTCTTGAGTCGGCGACGTCGAAACGGGCTGGTGTATCCTTAGCTGGTCCCGCAATCGTTCAACCTCCTCGTTGGAGTTGACCAGCATCTCTCGTAATTCCAAAATGCCGTGTTGTAGATTTGCGTTGTCCAGTAGTATGTCCTTGACGAAGTGGGAGACAACAGTACTGCCACTCTTCTCTTGCCCAGCTTTCGCCTTGAGACGTGCTGCCGCTGCGCCAAGCTCGCCCTCCACTGCCATCCTTCGCTCCATGCGTGTGACCACTTCAACATGGCGATCCCTTTCTTCGCGAGCCTCCCGTTCGATGCGGTCGATCTGATCCTGCAGATCGCCAAGCGTTCGTTCGGCCTTTTGCCAGCGTTGTATGGCCGTGCGCTCCTCGATTGTCTTGGTATCTAGATTGTGTTGCAACCGTGACTGTTCGCGCTCCAGGTCAAATAGCTGTGCCTCCAGTAGTTGTGTGCGTGCTGCCAGAGAAGCCAGCCGTTGCAGTTCGTCCTCGGTCGAGCGCAGCGTGTCCTGCAAGGCCTGGATCTGGGCGTCTGAACTGCAGACTGACTCGTTCAGCTGCTCGAGCTGGTCCAAGAGATTGCGGTTCTCCTTGATCGTGCGCGCGTTCTTGGCTTCGAGTTCCAGCTTCTCGCTCTCCAGGCGCTCGATGTTGGCCATCATCTGCCGGCGCTCGCGCTCCGAATCGGCGACGTAGGCTTCATGGCGGACAAGCAGGGCCTGCAGGGCGAAGGTCAGCGGCATGGCGCGAAGGTGAGGGTAGCCGCTCAAAGGAGCAGCGGCCAGGCGGGGACAGCAGGGCGGCGAGCATGCGATTGTGGACATACTTGACCGAGCTGTGCAGCTTTGGAGACGTCTCGTTCGAGACCCTCGAGCAGACGGCCATTATGGGCGAGGAAGGCGCAGTCGCTGCTACCACAGCAACAGCGCGGCTCAGGAATGCAGCCCGCGCTGCTTGTAGACATGCGTGCTGTTGTGTTACGCGGGGCTAACTGGGCAGTAGTAACAAGGTTTGGGCGCTTATAGTAGATATTGGATGCGGTTCGTCGAGCGCGGTGGTGGTGGGCATAGTATTCGAGGAAACAGCGGTAGGTCTAAAAGCAGCGCACAAAACAGGTGGTAGGTGTTTCGAGGGTTGAGCGCTCGCTGCCCCAAGGCGCGTGGAGTTTGCTTTGCGTTCCTGAGTGATGCATGCGAAAGGGTGGGTCATCAACAAACGATGTGGATATCAGCCATGCCGCGGTATCCCTGTCCGCTCCTTCCCCGCGCAACGAGCCAGAAACAGGGAACGAATTGTAGAGGCTGCTGTCTCTCGAAACACGTCTCTGCCATCGACGACCTCCATGTGACCACTGGCCACGAGCAGCCGCCGCGCCCACGCCATGTGTTTGTCCGGCTTTGTCTTGTTGCAGAGCAGACGTCACCGGCGCACATGAGCATCCCTCGCCCGTTGGCAAGGCTAGTGGGAAATTGCGCCTTCGCAGTTTTCATCCAGAAAGGGACGATGAAGCTTGGCTGCTGACTGCAACAACAACTCAGGCAACGAACTGCGAGATGCACGTATCTATATAGAAAGAGAAGGTGAGTGCTGGTAAGTAAGCTCTTCAGTATCACAGTCAGATCTCTATCATCTTCGACCATTTTCAGTCAGCTCTGCAAAAGTCATGTCCACTTCAACAGCGCAGAGGCTGGTACCAGCGCAACGAGCCTCACCTTTTTCAAGTCGCCAACTGCACAGCCTCACAAATCCGAGCGCGCAAGTCATTGCTCTGTTCAGGAGACACTCCTCGCACAAAGTAAATCTACCTCAGGAGAACACGCCGTCGCTGAACCTATGGTCCCAAATCAGAGAAGCACGACCAGCAGTGCGCTACACCGTATACGCTGGACTTGGACTCATGGCCACTGCTGAGACAACGTTCTGGTTCAATGTCATCAGAGCCAAGTACTTCCCGTCAAAGGTTGACAAGGAGCAAGAAGAGGCTGCGCGACTTCTAGATGACTTCAGAGCAGCGATCAAGGGCTACAGGGCTGTGTGGTTGCGCAACTACGATCGATACCACGGTGCATACATCTGGGGTGCCGGCTACGGTGGTCTCGACGGCTTGAATTATTGGTAAAGGAGACGTGCGTTCGGATTGCGGAGAACAATCTCTTTTTCACTATACAGAGTACAAACACGACAGACATATTGAGTTCAGCACCGGGCGATCAACATAACATTCGAAGCATGGTCTTGGTTGTAGGCGTGTCGACATCAACGCTTGAGAATCGACGGGCCATTATGCCAGTAATTGTCGATACATGAGTGCTCACTTCTGCCCCTTTTGACGCATGAAACTCAGCCAGAGGCTTTTGCGTTTGCCTGATAGCACTGGTGTCTGTGTTGATCCTTGTGTCAGTGGATCCGGCTGGATCTGGGTCTGTTGCTGAGTGCCGGCTGTTTGAGCCTATTCGAGTAAATCCATGTCTCTTTGCCATTCTTCTTGTCGCTTTTTCTCTGCTTGTCTTGCCATCTCTTGCTCACTCTGAGGCATCTTCGCGATCCTGCTCCAGATTTGGCTGCAAAGGCAAGTTTCTGCATGCCTCCGATTTGGGATCGACGAGAAGTCGACGTGTCCTGCATCTATCAGCTTTGGAATTCCTCAAACCATGATTGCCAGTAATCGAGGCTCACCTTGAGGGTAGTGTGTGAGGTCTATCGTGATATGACAGAAGTACTCGTCGACGTCCTCCACTGCCTCCAGATTCTCATTTGCCAGGATGTCCACATCGTCATCACCGTCGTCATCTACCAGATGATACTTGTCTTTTGAGTACGCCTGCGATCTGAACAAAAACGTGTCGCTGAGGATGACTGGTGCCGGTGCATCCTTGAGAGTAGGGAAGTCCAGATGATGGCTCTTGGCATCCTTTTCTCGACCAAACTGCCATCTTACACCTTTCGTGACACCAGTCGTATACTTTTTCGACCCGTCAGCAAACAACAGACGCGTTCGCGGACCACGGTGTATCGGTAGACCAAGGCCTAGAGCGTAGTCCTCATCCATGACAAGGACACTGGAGCCACAGTCAGCCAAGGCTTTACCCACCATCCCATTTATTGAGCCAGTGAACGCTGGAGCCGAGTCTCCGAGGAAGAAGAGCTTGTGTTTGGACGCGGTCAAGCTGAATTTTTCAACTACCCGAGATGCAAAGTTCTTCTTGTCTCGAAGTGTACGGGTGTCTTTGAGAAATCTTTTGCCAAGCACAACGTCGCGAATGCATTTGGGCAAGACGTGGAAGGTGAGGTCGTAAGCCGTAGGCTCGCCACGGAATGAGAATCGAGTGATTGTTGTACCCAAAGTCTTGATCCTCTGACCGCTGCCAATCGTGATGTTTGTAGCCTTGTGGGCCTTGATCTGTAGCCCCAGTCGCTTGGCGTAGTCTAAACTCAAGAAGTTGTGTTTTGCACAGTAGTCTGCCAGAGCGTTCGATACCAGCTCATTCTGGCGGCTGTCTATAATGAGATCCGGTATCGCATATGAGACGCTTCCAACTCTTTTCAAAGTCATAGTCGCAGCTCCAGCCCTTTTCAGGAACTTTTGGATATGGACTATCGCTTCACCGCGTTTCGCGTAGCTTCAAGATGGAGTGGTTTCTGCACTATCTCTTCCGGTTCTCGATCCTCCCATAGCGTGGCAAACACTCGCCCCCGACGGAAACATTCCCTTGCTTCTGTACGGGTGTGCATTTGATACGTCAGATCAAGAGATTCATACCACCATTTTCCCAGCATACTAGCAAAAAAACCGCAGCTTCGACTCAGTCGGGCTCGAGCTCGAGGCTGCAAACTTGACCGAAGGCGCCGTGACATCCGTTGCCAGGTCTGCATACTGCTGATGCAGACCGCCATTCGGATCGCGACCTGAGGGGCTCGGACACCTCTCACCCTCGTATTGCTTGCACAAACATATGTGTAGGTTCCTTATCGTGTAAGTTATTGTTGCGAATGGACCGAACAGCTTCAACATACTATCAGTGGCTGGGGGGGGGGGGGGTTGTAGTCTCTATATTCGCTACACCATGTCCATAGAGATACAGAGGTCGTTGCTCGGACTCCCGTTCCCGCGACACTATGTCCGACCTGTTTTGGGTGAGTGTTTCCTCAAGATAAATCTGGCATATTCGCGTCCTCATGTATACCAAAGGTTCGAGCTCTCTTTTGAAATTGATGCAGTTACAAGGGGGCAGTGCAAACCCAGGAAGACGTCGCACCAATGACGATAATGCGCTTACGCCCTCCTGAATATACCGGTGAAGACCAGCTGAAAAAGGTGCACATTAAGGGTCCCGCTTCACTGTCGACAACCGTAGCAACATGGCAAATGGAATCGATGTGCCAGACATAGAACTCGGAAAGTTAAGGGATGGCTATCCAGCTCTCGCAAGATGGATACCTTGTTGCTAGTCTTGACGCAAAGCTGGGCTTGGTAGCTGTGTTCACGCTCCTCTTCGCTGCGAGTGTCGCATTGTGCACAAACGCCAAACGGGCTGAGGTCTTCGCTGCAACAGCTGCATACGCAGTAGTCTTGGTCGTTTTCGTCAGCGGCGATCTGGGCGGGAGCAAAAGCGAGCAATATCTCATCCAACTCGAGGGCGGCCTCTTCAAGATTGTCAAGTGTCCTGATTGAAGCGACGAGAGATCGGATGCACATTCAGTATCTCTGAAGGCGCCAATGTGGATCCATTGCGTGCAGAAAGCAAAGAAAAAGCCAACTCACAGTGCTGCTGTACTCTCCCGAGGATGCGCTGCGAGCACAGAGAGACAATCGGCTTTATGAAAGACACATGCTCAAGCTTAGTAGACCGACGCGTTAAGACGCAGGGTTGTTTCCTGGAACCAACGCATCACACCACCAGCGCTCGATATCGTCCTCGAGCCGGACCGGAGAGTATTTGAGAGCCTTATTGCTCGGCAGGGACCAGGCAGCAGTCGAATCCACGGGTGTGTGCAAGGAGGTGTTGCGCTCGAGCAAGCCACCGCACGGCTGGCCGATTTGAACATACAGCGGTAACTACGAATGTCTTGTTTGGCTTCGCTAAGCCTCGGTGTACAACTGTTTTAGAAGTATGCAAGGCTGAGAGGCGCCCACCGGAGCTGCTAACGTCATTGATGAGCACCAAGCCGCATCTAGCCTAAGCACCTCTCCAAGGCGCCTTCGACTCCAGATATTTTCTACGCTTCAACAATGAGGTGCTATGCAGTGGCGCTCTGTCCTGCGCCTCTACGTGCTCAATCGAACAGCAGCGCTATCCTTCCCTTCACCTTTCCAGTCTCGAGCTCTTTCAACACGCGAGGGAAATCTGCCAGCTTTCCATCGGCAACAATTGGGTCCAGAATACCTTGGGCTATCAGATCCAGCGCTTCCTTGAGATCTCTTGTCTGGCCACCGTAAGAGAAGGTGATATCGAGGCGCTTGCGTATCCCAATCTTCATATGTACGGTGTTTTCGTGGTTCAGCGTACCCACGCACAGAAGTCTACCTGCTTGACGGACTGTCTTACTGTCAGGATGATCCCGGAGAACGGATTGCGATGCATACCTATGTGCTGGGCATCACTGAACGTTTGCGCGGTGCCAACGAAATCAGCGACAACCGAGATCTTGCCAGTCCAGCCGTTCTCTTCGACCCACTCTCTGATGTTCTTGCCGACTGGGACGACGTCCGACTTGTTCACACCTATCTTGACTGCATTGTCTAGGTTGTCTTGTTTGACGTCACTCACGAAAACTCTAGCACCGATTGCCTGAATGACCTGCAGCGCGTTGAAGCCGAGACCTCCCAAACCGAACAAGAAGACAGTATCTTTCGATGTTATTTTCCCTCGACGATGGATGGCATGATAAGCGGTAGTGACCGCGTCAGTAGCTACCGCCGCCTGGCTAGGTGTGACACCGTCAGGCACATGAACAGCACCTCGGACATCGATCACGCAGTACGATGCGTAGAAGCCGTCGTTCCCTATACCTGAACGGTGCGCTTTCGTGCACAGCTGGGCCAGATCCGCACTGCACTCTTCGCAATCTGCTTCTCCGCACCCGGGCACTGCGAGCAGTGCAATGACATCTCCAATGTTGAAGCCCGCATCTGAAGAAACGCCTGAGCCAAGCTTGACGATGCTGCCGCAGCCTTCGTGACCGAGAGTGAACTGGTCCTGGAACCAAGCAGGTTGATTCTCATTGGTGAGTAAGTTATGGTCTGATCGACAAACACCGGCTGCTATGAGCTTGACTAGCAATCCAGTCGAGTGAGGTTGCGGGACTGGAACCTCTTCCCATACCTGATCATGTCAGCCACAGGATCCCTTGTAGTGCAGTGGGCATGTCAGCATCAAGATGTCTTGGTAGTTCGATATGCTTCAGGTCCGCGCGAGATGTCGGTCTGACTCACAGGTTCCATGTTGCCTCTATGCTTCCGCCATGCCCACATAGTCGATGGAATTTCCTCCTGTGTCAAGCTCATTTTTGTGGTGTTACCCAGATGGGTTTTTGTCTGTGGTGAGCCCGGGTTAGGTCATGGTCATTTATGGTTTCTTAAACGCATGTAACCAAAAGTCAGTGAGCGACCTAGACCATAACCAGATTACCGAGGATGGGAATGCGGGGTTTTAAAATCTCGGGATGTGTGACAAAGCACGTTAACGTATTGACTTTGCACAGACATAAAGCCTGCGGGGCCAAGTCGTAGATTACAATATCCTGGAAGTACACACGAGTAATGTTGGAACAGTATTGGAATAAGCTTCATGTACGCATACTTGACTGGACTGATTATATTGAGAACAAAAGCACGTCTAAAGGTATCCATCAAGCTTCGTAACCTTGTCCTCCCTGTTTGGCCCCTTTCCTTGTGCCTCCTCGGCGATCTCGACGTACCAAGACAGATCTGCATCATCCTTCATCTCGAACTCAGTGAATCCGTTACCCATGAACCTCCAAGGGTTCGCCGTTCGATATGTAATGTCGAAGTCTTCGCCACGAATGTCGGTGATCAGTTTGTTGAAAAGTTGCGCGGAGCCACCAAACAGTGCTGTCACTCTCCCATCTACGCGACCGCGCTTGTACCATGATGAGCAACCCCCGCTCCAAACGAGTGTCTTGTGAACCTCATCTTGATACTTCATGAATGCATCGACCTTGTCGCGTCGAGGTGTGAAGCACTTGATGTCTTCATGCGCCATCTTCTTGATCCACTTGACAAAGTAATCGCCTGTCCAGTTGAGGGATTCCACCAATGAGCCGTGACCGCCTAAGCAGTTCGGACCCATGTAGATCAGGTAGTTGGGGAAGTCTGGTGTCATCACTGAGACGTACGACTCCGGGTCTTCGGCCCACTTCTCGCGCAAGTTGATGCCTTTCTGACCGATAAGAGGGTACCGCGGGCGATGAGAAACATCGAATCCGGTCGCACAAATGATGACGTCGCATTCGAAGTGCTTGCCGTCCGCGGTCGTGATCCCAGTCTCTGTGATCTCTGTTGTCGGGCTGTTGGTGCAATCGCAGTTATCTCGCAAGAAGGACTCGAGATAGCCAGGCCCAGGTGTGATTCTCCTGCAGCCGAGCTCCCACTTCGGGATCAGCATGTCGCAAAGTCGCTTGTCGTAGCCTAGCTTCTCCGACATCTGGGCACTGGCCGCCTTCATACCCTTGTCATTGTTCTCGCCCTTGAGAAATATGTAGAAAGACTTGTTTGTTCTCGAGACGATGCCTTTGCGGTATTGCTGATGCTGCGCTGGATCTCTGAACTTCTCTTTCTCGGCATCTGTGTAAGCTGGATTCGGATCGTCGACCTCCCGACCCATGTGCTTGGATGGAGGTGCTCGATAGTATACCCAAGCACCACCTCTGATGAAGTTTTGCACTGTTGTACCAGGGAGCGCGGCCATCTGTGGTACGATTTGGATACCACTTGAGCCATTGCCAATCACGGCAATGCGCTTGTTGGAGTAATCGTAGCTGTGATCCCATCTCGCCGAATGTGTGATATGGCCCTTGAACTTCTCGAAACCGGGAATCTTGGGCCAATTCTCATGTCTGGGTGTTTGTCAGTAAGTCTGTCCAAGATTTTCACCCACGCTCGGACTTACACAAGCACACCTTGGCCTGAGACCAATACATGACACCACTCCTTTCTCCTCTCCTCTGTGCGTGTGTTCTCGACCTCGACTTCCCACATTCCCTCAGAGTCGTGCCACTGCGCCCCGACGACCTTGGTGTTCAGTTGCAGGTCACGATCCAGGTTCCACTTCTTTGTTGTCTTCTTAAAGTACTCCAGGATCTCCGCTCCACTTGCGTAGAACCTTGTCCAGTCCGGGTTTGGGTCGAAAGGAAATGCGTAGATATGTGCAGGTACGTCACATTGGACACCCGGATAGTTGTTTACTAACCAGGTTCCACCGACTTCGTGATGTGCTTCAAAGATCGTGTGGTCAACGATAGCTTGCATTTCTGGGAAGCGGTGCTGGAATTTATGCGCCATCAATAGGCCGCTGAACCCTGCACCGATAGTGAAGACCTTGATCTTGCGAGGTGTGTAGGCAAACTCTTTCGCAAGCTTGAACGGGTCTTCGGTCGTGTTGTCGACTTCACTGAGAAGGCCGTTGGTATGTGCGCCATTGGTGTGTGTGCCGTTGATGAATGGCTTTGCTGGTGTAGCGCCGTTGACCTTGGGGAGTTCGCCCTCGGTCGCAGGCGCTCGGGCAACGCCATTCGTATATGTTGTTGGCATTGGGCCAGTGTGATCATCAATCAGGAAGGCCGTCATCGTGTAGGCAAGCAACTGCAGCTGCGAATGAGTATCTTTGGGTGAAACAATGACGCTGAGTCGGAAAGTAAGTGCTATTCTTCGTACATATGTAATACCACACGTCGAAGCACGACTAACGCGTCGCGCTGAGTTGCCGGACAATGGCGCCACATCCCTCGAAGGTTAGGCTTCAAACGCTCCAGTATCTAGCCGAGTCTGCAGCTCCAGCTCAAGCGCGTCCATGGACGGTAACTGAGAAGTGTTGCAGTGCTTGCCCGCCGGCTGTTGTGGTGTACGGCAGTGGTGAGGCACAGGCAGCTGAGGTTTGCCGGATCTTGTCCCATCCATTTTGGGATAACCGAAAACCCCGCCAACACCAACCCCGCCAAAGCATTTCCGTGAGCTTCTGGGATGGTGTGGGACTGCGGTAGCTCGGCACGTCACGAGGGCAGAGGTATGGAGGCCTGCGGAGGTAAACAGACTGATGTAGGAGCTCTGGCCAAATATCGATAGCCCTCTTGTTGCTATTCAGTCTTACCGTCGCCGGCCATCTGCATGTTATTTGGCACTCTTACTCTTAAAATCTGTTTTGTTGACTGCACTCCAAGATGCCAATCGAAAAGTACACATACAAAGGTCCCGTAGACCATACTGTGCCCGTCGACACGTCCAAGCTCGCGGGTAAGACCGTGATCATCACGGGTGGCGCCAATGGCATGGGCGAGACATGTGTTCGACACTTCGCAGCTGCAGGTGCCAACGTCACCATCGCAGATGTCAATAAGCGTGGCTACGATCTCGCAGATGAGCTCAACAAGAAGCATCGTTCCGAGAGAACGGTATTCGTGGAGGTTGATATCCGCGATTGGGACCAGCAGATGAAGATGTTCGAGACCACGCTCACCAAGTTTGGTGCTATCGATGTTGTCATTGCAAACGCCGGTATCAGCAGGAGTTCGGGCGACAGTCTGTGGAACTTGGATGATCCGAGCGGCGAGCCAGTTAAGCCGGATCTCAGGATAGTGGACGTGAACCTGAAAGGTAGCTTCTATACTTGGAAGCTTGCAGTCCACTACTGGCGTAAGCAGAAAGAGAGCGAAGAAAGAGACCGATGCTTCATCATCACCGGAAGCATGGTAGGATGGATCGACTCGCCCGTATGTGCAATTGTCTCGCTTGTGACTTGGCTGACTTTGAAAGGGCAATTGGGAGTACACGTCCACCAAGTATGCGCTGCATGGGTTCATGCGTACCGCACGCCGCAACAGCTGGGAACAAGGAATCCGGATCAACTATGTAGCGCCGTGTTGGATCAGAAGTGCAATCCGTACAAAGGAGTACGAGGCGTGGTTGGAGGAGCATGGCATCGACTTTGGTGAACAGGAAGATGTAGCGAGCTGCATGATGAGGATAGCCAGTGACAAGTCTGTCAACGGTAAGCACTGCGTATGTTTCAGTTCCCAAAGTAACATTCTGACAAACCCACAGGCAGGAGTCTGATGATCACACCGAGATCGGTGGCGAAAGAAGGCTACATGGACATTGACAAAGATGACTACTCAGAGAATGATGGTCACGGAGGGTACTTCAAGCGGACGCAGGACACGCAACTAGTGATAATCGAAGATAAGTGGCGGGATGACTACAAGGTGCGTGTCTACAAGGAGGAAGAGAAGAACGGGAGCTCATAGTAGACAGCCGCAAGGCAGGAGATCGGTGTAAACCAAGTCGAGGTTGTCGCGATCGATAACCTACATCCTCCTCGAGACTATGAACAACCAGCCGGATGACACAATCATCTCCAGGCTTTCGTAGCGTACTTTGCGACCATTGTGCTCGTTTCCCTAAGCGTCTAACATGGATGAAATGTGAAGTCTGGGAACCCAAGTGCGTAGTCCGTAAAGGGATCGAAAAGGTCCTGGTATTGTGCAAGAAGCGTATCATGGAACAACTCATTGTTCGGCGATGGAAATCCCTTCGTCGCTGTCCCTTGCTCTCGTCCTGTCACTAAGCTTTCAGCGATGCCGTTGGTGGACTTTGATACAAATGGGAAGAAGCGCATCCAGTCGAAGCTTTCGTCCTCGTCGATGCTGATGCCATTTGATCCAGGGTCACAGTGTATTGATCCATTGGGATGGCTAGGCATGATCATACCATCGAGCTGGGTAGTTGCATGTGAAGAGTTGGCAGTGAGATCAGATTTTCGCAGCCTGTCGAAGCCTTGTGCGATGACGTTGGCCGATGCCCACATCTTCTGCAACTCTTTGGCTGCGATAGCAAGGATGTCTAGATCCTCGTTGGCGAACTTGCTAAGATGCTGAATGCGACAGGCCTGTAGAAGCGCGATGAAGGCCGTGCCGGTGTGCCAACAGGTAATTGCCATGAGGAAGCGAGAATTGCCTCGCGCTAGGATATCTCTTAGAATCCTGGCTGTGCAGGATGCCGCTAGAATGGCCGGTGGCAAAGCCTGGGGCAACTGACCTCCAGATCGTTTAAGGTGCAGGATGATGATAGTCGTCAGATAGAACAAGTAGAGCTGGTGCACGTCGCGATCAAAGGATTCTGTACGAGGCGTATCGATATGTAAGCGTAGGTGCGGGGGTAAGGAGTGAACCCAGGTGACGAGCTCCTCACGAAGCTCGTTGGGCAATGGTGCAGACTTGTCGTTTGACTTCAACAAGATCTTCGCAATCCTTCCAATGATTGCGCTGAGCCGAACCCAATATATGAAGATCTCGCCTTGATGTTGACTTTGTGGATCATCTGGGAAATCGGCTAGCGTCGGCTGCTGAATGTTGCAATCATCCGGGTCTATAATAGCAGGTTTGCTCTGACACAAGGATGTGAGCCGCTCCCGAGCCTATAAACAGTCAGTTGCCAACGATGTTAAAATTGCTGGAATCCTTCCGAGACGCCGTTGTGCGCCCTTTCGACAAGGATTCATATGCTGCAATGTGCACAGCGCGAGATAGAATTCCTTCGCAGGGCGAATAGGTGTTGTGAAGGACACAATACTTACAAATGCAGTCCACCAGATACGGCGTCGCAATCCAAGGTTCACTCGACTCCGACTGGGATCATCTATGGCCGGCTCGCGATGTATGTTCATTTGCTGTGCGTGTCGGATGATGACCGATGTCCACCACCTGCAGCACTGTTAGCTCACGCCCAAAAGGTCTGCAAGGAACGCACCAAGAACTGTGCCGGTGAACTCTAGATGGAGACTGAGGCGCCCACCAATAGAACAAACAGAGTGCTTTGAGCGCTGTCATCTCGTCGGCCTCCTCATCGTCGTAGAAAATTGTCCGCGCACGTTTATAGTAGGCTTCCGGACCGTCGTGAGGCAACAGTGGTGGCTGAATGTGACTGCTAGCCAGTGCTAGGGCATTTGCAAGCAGTGGAGACCTTGCCACATCAGAAGACAAGGTTTCGCGGTCCAGGACTGGGCACCAAGGGTAGCTGTAAGTGAAGTATGTTTCCGTAAAGATCTGCTCCAAATCTGGGCGCAGCTCGGATGAATAGCGGTGCTCTAATTGCGCAACAAAAGCCTGGTTATCGGCATCAAACTGGTTTTCTGGTGCGTAAACCTGGAGGAAACCACTGTCGACGTCGCCATTCTGTGTTGGGGTGGTTTCAGTCTGGCTCGCATTTGTCGGTCGACGACTTAGACCTTGTCCAGATCCGGCTTGAACTGCATTTTGAGGCGAAGAGATAGGTTGGAAATCGCGGATGCGTATACTATGCAGGGACATTGGTGATATGTGGCTTTGATGGGGGCTGACTCCAGAATCGGGTGGGCCCTGCAGATTGGTCTCCGTGAGCGCCTGGAAGGTAGCATCTGCGGCAAGAAGCGCATCTACACCGTTTGACATCGCGTCGTCTGCTTTGCTGCCATGCGTCTGAGTATTGTCTCCTTTGACTCTCCTCCTCTTCTCTCGTCGCGAGGGACGGATGTGGCAATCTCTGCCAGAGGCAGAGCAGTGCGAACAGTCTTCTCTGCCATCGTTCTTACGTTTCTGGAGGTCGCATTTTATCTTCTTTGCATGGCAAGCTGTACAAACGAGTTCAGCTCTCTTCCGTTTTGGCTGATTTTCGGAGTAATGTAGCCAGTTTTCGGAAACTGCGTTCTCTGTCATGATGTTCTGACCGCTGCGTATTCTTAAATCCCGCGTTCAGTGAGGCTCTGGGTCAGGTTGAAAGAATCGTGGAGCGAGTCGCGGAGGCGAGTGCAATCAATCGGGAGCTCTTGGGACAGCTGAAGGATACGTGCTTTCCAAATATCGCATAGAGATCACTAAAAGGACTTCAGGAGGTAGTCGTGCTCTGGCTGATGTTGGAGATGTTGATCGTATCTGGGCTGCAGCTGATCCGAGGTCGTGGAGACGCCCCGATTTTAGCGTCAACCTAGACTGTTTTGGGTGCCCCACCCCCATTCGGGTCACCAGGACTCAAGACACGTCTGTGTTGATCAGGAAACATTGTGGGAGGTACTCGGTGCGTACCGGTGTCTGCTCATACTGTACCATAAGTTGCGAAAGAGCTACGATTGATTTCACGGACGCAAAGCAAGGTTTACAGAGGCTGGTCAAGCTTGGTATGAGTCTCAAGTCTATATGGTATCATACAATGGCTCTACGAAGCCTGAACCAGTCGCAAATCCTCATAATTCCTCGCCTTGACATCGTCGCATCTGGCTCGGTAGCCTCCAGCAGGTCCCCAATACCTCGCTATTGACCGCTTTTGCTTGCCAGCCACGTTCTTGTTCACGCCAGTCATCCACCCGTCTACTTCCAGCGCCAACATCCCTGTCGCGCAGTCGTGCACATGCTTTGTCCACGCCTTCTGACCTTCCTCTGTGGCTTCTGCGACAGCAATGTTGTGGTTGACCAGGTACTCAATGAAGTCAGCGACCCATCCCACAGCATACTCTATACTGCGTGGGATGTTGCCAAACATCTGATGTGGGCCCATGATGTTATAAAAGTTGCTGTAGTAGTCAGTACAGCCGATGCTGAGACGGACAGAGGACTTACGGGAAGTTATGTACTGTCAGGCCGAGATATGTCTGAATGCCATCGGCCCACTCATCCGTAAGTTTTTTGCCTCCAATGCCTCGAATGTCTACAGCACTGAAAGAGCCGGTCACTGCATCGAAGCCAGTGGCGTATATGATGACGTCGAACTCGAAATCTTCGTCCTTGGTCTTGATGCCCTTCCCGTGAATGCACTCTATTGGATTCTCATTGATGTCCACAAGCGTGACGTTTGGCTGGTTGAACGCTTCATAGTACCCGCCTTCGAGCGGCACCCTCCTCGTTCCAAAGCCATGGTTCTTGGGAATAAGCTTCTCTGCAACAGCAGGGTCGTGGACGCGCTCCCGAATCTTCTTCGCAATGAAGTTTGAGAAGAGTTTATTGGCTGCTGGATCTGTATTGATGTCGTAGAAGTTGGACAGCCACTTTGAGAAACCAGACTTCGCATAGAGTTCTTCCCAGTAGGCTTCGCGCTCCTCGTCTCCAACGCTGAAGACAGAGTTTGGATTGGACTGGTGAATGAAGCAGGAGTATGAGTCAAGGCAGTTCTGGAAGATGGTAGGGTAGTTGCGGCGAATCTCGTCCATTTCTTCGCGTGTAATCTTGGTATTGCGGAGGGGTGCAGTCCAGTTTGGAGTACGCTGGAAGACAGTCAATGAACCGACAGTCTTCTTGATTTCCTGGATCGTTTGGATGGCCGTTGCGCCAGTACCGATAATGCCAACTCTTTTCCCGTCAATTGCACTTGCATCTGCGGGCCAGCGAGATGTGTGGAACGCGGCGCCTTTGAAGTCATGAACACCGGGGATTGCGGGTAGAGTAGGCTGATTGAGGATACCCATACAGCTGATAACGAATCGTGAGGTGTAAGTTCTGCCATCCTGGTCCGTAAGGACCCAGGAGTTTGAATTCTCACGCCATTGTGCAGCAGACACGCGGGTGTTGAATTGCATGTCCTCGTGTAATCTGAACTTCTTTGCAAAGAACTGGCAGTATGCCAGTGTCTCCTCCTGGCCTGCAAAATGCTCGCTCCAATCCCACTCGTCCAGGAGTGATTGATCGAATGAGAAGATGTAGGAGTAGGACTCGGAGTCGAACCGAGCTCCCGGATAGCGATTCCTGTTGAAGCCAGTCAGCATGATAGTGATGTTATCCATCGCTTTCCTCACCAGAACCAAGTGCCTCCTTCCCCTGATCCGGCCTCGAGAACTCTCGTCTTCAGACCAAGTTGGCGCATTCGATGCAGTGAGTACATGCCACTCTATCACGAGATGTCAGCTCACATGCTCCAACAACACAAGGTAGCTTACCTGGCCAGCACCAACAACGATCACATCGTAGTCCAAAGACGGGTCCAGCTTAGGCTGCTTAGCTTGGTTGACGGCGTTGAGAGTCCCAACCATGACTGCAACGTTTGTGCTTGTGTGAAACAGCTGTGAGCGTTTGTAAGATGCTGATGAGACGCGAGTTTATCCTTTACATCTTGCCATGCCGTCGGCCTTGTGGACGTTCCGCTTGCCGCCAATGCTTCTCATGCGGCAAAGTCGATCCGACCTTTGTTACAAGGTTCCCCGAATGGCCGGTTAACCCCCGCACCGTCAAAGCGCCCCGCGTCTTCGGCATTCCGTCTCAAGTCTAGTGGGAAATGCTTTCCTTTGCCGGCAGCGACGAACAGACCACTTGCCGGTCAAGTTCTGGCCGCTCAACCACGAGTCATGAATCCCAAGGTCAACTTGACACTGCACCTTGTAGTGAATGTGTGAGCCACATGGTCGTGGACAACAAGACATGTGTGCCACGCACGGAGAGTCTTTCGGCTTAGTCGGATCCGCGCAAACTGTAGTCGCATGCTTTGAAATATCACATTGGCTAATCTACGCCCTTCTCTGTCCAATACGGCTCGAGATCTCTGAAGAAAGCCCATTTCAATGATCGTCCCCAGCCCTTTGATTTCCAGTCATTCAATGATTGAGGAAAATGATCTACACCGTCTCTGACAGTCGAATCGTGAGCAATAATTACAAAGATCCGCTCATCAGCGTCAAGCTCTTGCAGCCAAGTCGCTGTGCTTCTTGCGAGCGGAATGTCGTGACCGAAGGTCATGTCGTACAAGCTGTCTGTAGACGATCTTCCTCGAGCCTTCTGTAGCTCTGCAAACGCAGTCCCTGGACAGAGCGGCAGCTCGCTTTGCGGATTGCAGGGATGCGGGCTGATGGACGCCGGTACAGGCAGGTGTTTTGAAGGCCTGAAGATACCTGCATAGTGACAAATGTCTCCTCCAAGCAAAACGAAAGAACCTCCTTCGTTCGTTGTCGTCCTGGCAAGCCCACAGAGATGGCCGATCGCGTGCCCAGGACTGTCCAGCAGATAGAAGCTCCCGTCTCCGAAGTAGTCGAATGCTGGAAATTGCCCAATCTTGAGATCTGTCTCGAAGATGATCTCTCGAAGTTCTCGGTTGGCATAGTCGCTCTCTCGTATTGGCGACGATGGGTTGGCCGGATAGCCTGGCAGCATGGCATCTTTGAAGCCCTGGCCAACGACTAGTTTCACGTTGTGAGGGAACGTCGAAGGGTCACCGATATGATCCCAGTGCCAATGACTCCACACAACGGCTTCAATGCTCTCCGACGACACTCCATTGTCTTGTAAGATGTCTACAACGTTCTTCGTGACCTGGATATCGTACTTTGTTGTAGGCAGATAATCAGCGATACTTTTGGAGTAGTTCTGATAGTCTTTGCGGATGCCGAGATCAAACAAAAGCTTGCGACCAGACGGATGCTCGATGTAGAATGAGTGCGATGGCGATGTCTTGAAAGTCTCTAGCCCAGGGACCGGAGGTGCCATGAATCGATGGATCTGTGCTGGGCCAAAGTTGACTGGATTGATGAGGTGCACTTTGACTGCTGTAGAGCCCTGTGGGACATCAACGTGCACTGCGGAAGGCATGTTGGCTGGTGATGCCAACAGGGTAGTTGGTGTGTACGGTTGGAAAGGGCGACAGCTGGCGCGTGTGCTCAACGCTTAAGAGACGGTTCGTGTTTCACGAGAACTTCTGCGAAAGATGATGCGAGATCATCGCGCGCGTGAGGTTTGCGCCCCACGATGAGAGACGACATTGCCAGAACGATGATGGCTGGGGTGTGGGGAGCCTCGGAGTTGCTGGAGCGTGAACGGCAAGCACAAGCGAAACCTCGAAACCTGGAAGGCGCTAGCCACGCCCTTTCTCTCCTTGCTCCACGCATCACACATCGCGGCTTGACTCTCGGTTCATCCCAATCCAGCTCTGCCGGCGCTATCTTTATGCGTTTCTCGTGGCTATTGACTTCGGGCCAAGACTCCCCGCAAAATAACTCCCCAGTCTGCACGTCTCAGCGTGTGGAGAAAGCGTCCAGTGTCCGGGGCACCCGCATCTTCTCCAGGTCTAAGAAATGTGGCGTCCGGTTAGCATGGCTGTGTTGCCGTGAAAGAACCGAAGGCTTGGTCGTAGGAGACATAAAGCTGCATCATGTCGATCCTTCACCATCGTCAAGGCATCCACTAAGTCGTTCTTCATCACGAAGACTTGCATTGCCATCATGTCCGACATCGAGAAACACCAAGACGTCCAGCAAGAGAAGGTGGCTTCCGACGATGGCAGCCCTCTCAAGACCATCGACACTGTCCACCAGGATGAGGCTATGCGCGTCCTCGCGACCTACCAAGGTCCTGAAGAGTGGACCGAGCAGGAAGAGAAGAGTCTGAGACGCAAGATCGATCTTCGTCTGATGCCAGTCCTCTGTCTTACCTACGGTCTCCAATACTACGACAAGGCCATGCTTTCGCAAGCAGTGAGTTATCAGTACCTCCTGTATTTGAACCTTTCTGACACCATAAAGGCTTTGTTTGGGCTTCGCGATGACCTTCATTTGCGAACAGGTAACAGATACTCGATGTCTGCGGCCATCTTCTACCTTGGTTTTGTCGTTGGAGCATATCCTGCCATGTACCTGGCTCAGCGCTTTCCTATTGAGCGTGTTGCGTCTGGCATCGTGACGGTTTGGGGTCTCTGTTTGATCCTAACGGTCATCTGTCGCGATCACAAGGAACTCTATGCTCAGCGCTTCTTTCTTGGTCTTCTGGAGAGTGGAATCAGTCCTATGTTCATGGTCATTGTCGGCTCTTTCTACAAGAAGAACGAGCAAGCCTTCAGAATGGGGTATGTCCTCTCCCGCGTCGTGTGCCATCTCAAGCTGACGTTACCAGGATCTGGTACTCTTGTACGGGCTACGTGTCTATCTTCTCTCCGGTCCTTAACTACGGCTTCGGCCGTGCTAAAAGCTCTTTGGCCAACTGGAAGCTGATGTACCTCTTTGCCGGCGCCATCACGATTGTTTGGGGTGTTGCTCTATGGTGGGTCCTTCCTCCGGATCCAGTGCGAGCCAAGGGTTTCGACGACAGGCAGCGATACATCTCCGTCGCTCGACTTCGCTCCAACAACTCTGGCATCCGCAACACTCACTTCAAGGGTTCCCAAGTCTTGGAGTTGCTGAGAGACGAGAAGTTTTGGCTCATGTTTACCATCGCCTTCCTCTCTATGATTGCTAATGGACCCATCAGTACATTTGTTCCAATCATCATCGTAAGTACAAGGCTTATTGAGTCGATCACAGCACGTCTGGAATCCGTACTGACATTTGACAGAACTCATTCGGCTTCACCACACTGAATTCCCTCCTCCTCGTAATGCCAGCTGGCGCCTACGCTGGAACCCTCCAGCTCGTCGTTCCATGGCTCTGCTACAAGTACACCGGTCTCCGCTCCTGGGCCATCTTTGCCTGTCAGATGGGCACAACGCTCGCCGCTCTACTCCTTTGGCTGTTGCCTCGAAGCAAGACCGGCGCCCTACTCTTCGCCTGTTATATCCTGCCCTCAGTCGGCGGCGGTTATGCTGTACTTATGGGCCAAGCTCTCGCCAACACCGCAGGATACACCAAGAGAACTGTGGCTTCGTCCGGTATCTATATCGGCTACTGTCTGGGTAACTTCGTTGGCCCGCTTGTGTTCAAGCCTCAGGACGCGCCGCGCTACGAGCCGGGTTTCATCGTGACCTTCGTGACTGCAGTTGTGGCAGGTCTACTTGCGTTGGTGTATCGTTACTGGTGTGTTATGGTCAACAAGAAGCGCGACAAGACGGGTACACTTGAAGGCTTCGAGCATGCTTATGAGGATGATCTGACGGACCGCAAGAACCCTCAGTTCAGGTATATTCTCTAGATGCTTCGTAATAGCGCTGACGGAAGCGCATACCGTCCGTAAACATCATTATTCTCTGATCGTCATTGTTTCCCATCGTTGTTCTTAGAGTTCCGACTCGTTCCTGTCTTACCCGTCCCCGTGCAGTTCCAATCCTTCTCTCACCTAGCCATACTCTCTACCTACTTACTCTGTGACCCAAGCTGCACCGACAGCTGAGAAGCCTCCACAACGTTCACACCATCGCCCGTCCACTACGACACGCGACCTTCCTCAACCGTCAACATGTCATTCAAATCGCCCCAAGACTTCGGAACGCCCATCCTCCTCGAAGACTACACTGCTGTCACCCCACCGGTCACGCCCGCCTCCCCACCCGTTTGTGCCGCGTGCTACTCTCCAAACTCCCCTCGCCGCTGCAGCACCCGCAAATCCCTCTGCTACTGCAGTCCCGCATGCCAAACACTCGACCGGGGCGTGCACAAACAGGTCTGCAAGGCCTTTATCAGCAGTGCAAGCTCGAGCAAGAAGCCAGACCAGAGCCACCTTGGAGCTTTGTACTTATCTGAAACCAGCGAGAAGCCCAGGGTCATATGGATCAAGTTCAGCGAAGACGGTCAACCGCCTGACACGGCGAAGTGCTTTCCACCGCGGGCGCCGCTGGCGCGGCTGGCGTGGGAGAGATCAAAACGATCGCATTCCACGACCGCTGTCTGCGCTACCGGATCCAGATCTCGTACGACAGCATTGTCGTCGCTCGCTCGCTTACCGCAAACGCGTGCGGGAACCGGCTTCTCTCCCCTTCTGCCAAAGGCTCCAACATCCTGGGTCCCGAGACGCGCACGCACACTGTTTGGCGCGGTCCGCTCATCGCGCTGGCGTACAGTGCAGAGGATGGGCTTAGCAAGCCGGCGCTGGATGTTGATCCCAGCGTGCTGGGGCCTGTGATACGGTGTCTGCAGCTGAGGAGCGAGTATGAGGGGCCGGTGTTCGTTGAGCAGCCGCAGGAGCGGTATGGTGAGCGGGAGTGGAAGGAGCTCTTGGGTGGATCGAGGCAGCGAGGTCGACGAGTTCATAGGGAGAGTGGCTCGCGAGCGAACGTGCACTGGAGAGTATGTGGAGTTGAGTGGGTGGCTCGATCGATGTTTGCTCATGATCTGGGCAGGCATGTGGAGGCACCTGTCGCAGACGTCCTGGGCAATGCTTCTGGAGCTGCGCTACAAAGACCATGGCGGGAACAAATACAGCAGGTATCTGGCGATGGCGATGTCAGCACTCTAGTACGAAGCGAATGGTGGCGATTAGAGCTTGAAAAGGGTTGAACCGTTGGTTGGGGGTATATACTACTTCTACAACATCAGTCGTTGAGACATCACTCGCCCATCTGGGTGCGAGGGGATCTACTTCTTCGTCCGCTTCTTCGTCACTTTTCCAATACGCCATGACTCCTCGTCAACATGCAACTCCTGGCCTCTGACTTCAAATCTTCGCCTATTGGCTCAGATCCTCACCCCACAGCTGCTTAGCAATCTCAACCTCCAACCTGACCTTCGCCCACTGCTCCTCCTCCGTAAGCTCATTGCCCTCAGCCGTCGAGCTGAATCCGCACTGGTGGCTCAAACACAGCTGATCAAGACCCTTCGGCGCAATACTCGCGGCCTCCTTCAGCCTTCCAATAATCTCCTCCTTATCATCCAACTCATTCTTCTTGCTGCTCATCACGCCCAGCACTACAACCTTGTGCTCCGGCAGGTGGCGCAGTGGGCTGAAGTCGCCGCTTCGCGCATCGTCGTACTCGAGGAAGTACGCGTCGACGTTGAGTTCCTTGAACAGGACTTCGGCGACGGGCTCGTAGCCGCCGGACGCAAACCACTTGCTGCGGTAGTTGCCGCGGCACAGATGGATGCCGATCTTCATGTCAGCGGGGCGCTTGGAGATGGCTGCGTTGATCAGTGCGGCGTATTTCCTGGGCAAAACGCTGAGGTCCTCGCCTCGCTCTGTCTCGGCCGCCTTGCGCATGTCTGGGTCGCACAGGTACGCGAGGTTGGTGTCGTCGAGCTGCACGAAGCGGCACCCGGCTTCATAGAGAGAGGCGAGCTCCTCCTGGTAGACGCGCGCCAGGTCGTCGAAGAAAACGTCGAGGTCGGGGTATGCGGAGATGTCGATGCTGGCGCGGCCGCCGCGGAAGTGGACCATGGTGGGGCTGGGGATGCATACTTTTGTCGTGGCGGCGCCGCCGTTGGCCTTGATGGCTTGCTCGAGGAAGTTGAAGTCGTCGACCTGGATGGCCTCGGGGTGGCCGAGCTTGCCCTTGACTACGAGTGTTGGCGGGGAGAAGCCATCCTTGTGTCTGATGTTGCCGACCTGGCCCTTCTCTTCAATGCCGGCGAGGTGCTTGAGGAAGTCCAGGTGGAAGTATGCGCGGCGGAACTCGCCGTCGGTAATGGAGCGAATGCCGTTCTCGATCTGGAGCTGGGCGACTTTGCTGACAGCCTCGTCCTCGACCTTGCGCAGGTCTGCGGCAGAGATCTCGCCGTTGGCGGCCTTCTGACGCGCCTCGAGAACAGACTTAGGGCGCAGGAAAGAGCCGACGTGGTCGGCGCGGTAGACGCCGTGTGGAAGAGGCATTGTGCTGCAATTGTCAGATCTGGACTTGTTGTGCCGCGGAGCTGGCGAGCCGGCAAGCTGGCGATCTAGTGTGCTTGTGATGCTTCGTTGTCGTGTGAAGCTATCCAGACGCGTATTCGGTCTGCCACAGTGAAACTGGACTTACTGTAAATTTAGCAGGTGGCTTGGAATAGTTGAACAACCACGGGATAAGAGGGATACCAGCCCTTTAAGAGATTTCGCCTTGCACGCGTCGCATCATGTATCATTCTTACTTGTCGCTACGCTGCTGCTACCCCACTCACCCACTCACGGCAGTTGTGTCGACGAGCTAATTGAGGGATGGAAGTGCCCGATCGCCGAGGAAACGCGCTTGACG
The DNA here is from genome assembly GCA_011058865.1 of Didymella keratinophila. Lineage (NCBI taxonomy): Eukaryota > Fungi > Ascomycota > Dothideomycetes > Pleosporales > Didymellaceae > Didymella > Didymella keratinophila. Next base: position 75,331 of record SWKW01000103.1, on the reverse strand, counting down.
GCAGCATGTGGAGAGTCTGGCTCGGCAGGGTCCGTTTCGAGAAAGTGAGAATACGCAGAAGGTCATCCTAAGAAGTCATCCCATCTCTTTATTTGTGTTGGCGTGCTTCGGCAGTTGTAATTCGCGTCTTGACACATGCAACGAAGCCAAAGAGATTTGACGGCCGTTGGTGCATAGGCGATCAGGGGCGGCATGGCTTGCATGGAGGGGCTGCATGACGTTCCGGCATCGGCTCAGACTATCGCAGACGCCGACCGGAAGGACAGTCCCGCAGGAGATTGCAGAAGGATGTCGATTTGCTATTCCGTGCTCTTGTATGCCAGATGTCTTTCTTAGATCAGAGTCTTGATCTGAGAAGACGTACTGCGCCGCTAGTATGGACCATGGAGCGGTATTCTGGTATGAACCTCTGGGAAGAATGGCTGCGAGCCATCTGTCATGGGGGGTTACATAATGAAAATACGGCGACTCAGGCCGCAAATGAAGAGTTCGAGAGTTTGCTCGTATAGGTCATGTCGACGGGCAGGCGCATTGTATAAAAGTAATTGCTGGGAACGACATCAGGGTCCTCATTGCAAAGCAAATACGGCAGACTGGCTGTTTATACACATGGATGGAGAGGATGTGGGGCATGTGGGAGCAGAGACGGAGGTGGGGCGTGATAGTATCAACGTCGAAGCACGGGGTATATTGCATTGAGGCAGAGACCAGAGCTGACACGGTACTAGAGTTACACAGTGACTCGCTCATCACACAGACTACGCAGCCCTCAGCAACTTGGCCTCCAACAGCTCTCCAAACACGCCGCTCCATAGCCCCTCGTCTTCCTCCTCGTCCACGAAGAAGCCATCCTTTGCATCGTAGATCCGCTCGCCCTTGCTGTTGAACTTCTTTTCCTTGCGCGGTAAGTCGCGTGCTGCGATCCTGAGTCTAATCGTGCCCGCGCCCGCACCAGAGTCGCCTTCAGTCTCCACAATCGCGGTTTTGAAGCCGCTGATTTCGGGCGTAACGGTGATAGGATTGACGCCGAAGAACTTGCACACGATGAGCGCACCGGGTTTGATGTCCGCAGAGGCCAGATCAGGAAGGGTGCTTAGATCCTCTGGTAGCGGGGGTAGGTCATCTGTGGCCTGTTCCTGCGAGGCGGTGGCGATGTCTTGCTGGAGTTGGTCTTCGATGGCGGCGTGGATTTGGACGTCGGGGTTGGCGGCTGGGTCGTCGTCGTAGTCGAGAAAGATCTTCTCTCCTGGGTCTTCTTGGTTTTCTTCGGGCAGCTCATCCACTGCTGGCTTCTTGTGCCCTTTGTTACCCTTGCCTTTTCGCGCTTTGGCGGCGTCACGCATCACTTTGCCGATGGGATCCCAATGCTGTTTGAACGGGAAGGGCGGTGCTGTCAGCTCGTACTCTTCTTCCCAGCACTCGAACGCTGAGAGGTTGATGCGTGACTTCCAGAAATCGGGATCTGCTGAGCCTTCTGGCTCTGGTGTGGGCTCTTTGATCTTGGCTGGCTTCTTTGCGAGGTTCTTGGTCTGCCGTGCAAGCATGCGGCCAATAGCTGAGACGTCAGGCCGTAATCGCTTTCGCTCGGGGATCTTTTCGGATACCACGTCTGGGCTCTTCAAGTCCTGTTGCGGTGTTGGCGCAACTTCTCTTGCTTTTCCTGGAGCCGGCTCTTCCATTGCGATATCTGACTCCTCACCGAACTTGGCAATCATCTCCTGTCTTCGCCTTTCTAACTCTGCCGCTTCGTCTGCGGTAGTCTGGTCTTGTCCTTCCGTCTCGAGGCGCTTTCTCTTGCCGGTCGGTTGTGAGAACGAGTGTGCCGGTTCTGATTCGCTGTTCTCCTGCTGTCTCAACTGTTCTTCGTACCTTTCCAGGTCTTTCAGGTTGGCGTCCTTATCGAGCTTGCCCGCCTTCTTGAGGTAATTCAAGCGATTTGTCTTTGTCCGGCGTGCGTTTCGTGACTGCGTTTCCTTCTTGCCCTCGCCAGGCGGAGATATATTCGCGGTGGTCGGTTCAGGTGGGACGTTGATGTTCGGTACCGGCGTCTTCGAAGACCGCACTTCCGGTTCGGCGTCGCTGTCGCTTTCGCTGTCTGAGTCGCTTGAGGAGTCGTCTGAACTTGAGTCTGAACTTGAGTCTGAATCGGAAGTGTCTGAAGCATCCGACGAGCCTGTGTCTGAATCCGAGTCGGAATCTGAGTCGGAGTCGTCGGACCCGTCAACGTCGACGTCGTCGCTCTCCTCGCCCGGCGCAAAATCGTCGTCGTCTTCTCCGTCCTCATCCTCGTCCCCGTCCAGGTCCGTTTCTACTGCTGGCCGCTTGAAGCGTACCGTCTTATCCGACCCGTTCGCCTTGGCCACCGGTGTTGCTGGGACCAGCGCACCTTTGTTGGCGCGGACCAGCGCCTCGATAGCATCTGCCTCCACCTGGTCCAGATGGTCGTCTGTGATCTCCTCCAACCTCTGCCGCTTCCTGGGTGGAATCCTCACCGCAGGACGATTCGGCTGCCGCAGATACGGTCTCCCGAACGGGACGCCGTCGACGAGATGCTGTCCGCCATCGCTGATCTGGTGTCGGCCCGTGAGCGTCCTGGCGCGGACCTCAGCGCGCATGAGCGGCCGTATGCTGACATGGTCCTCCTCCTTCAAGCACTGCGCCACAGGCATAAAATGCAGGCACTCGAAGCCGGCCACCTCAACGACATAGTGCTCGAGCCCCCAGTGCTCTGCCTCGAGCGGCACGATGAGATTGACATCCTCCAGCAGCCGCGTGACCGTGTATGCCGTTGCGCTGTTCGTGTCGGGGACGGCCCAGAGGATGTTGGCGGCGGGCAGGCCGTTGCGCTGGATGGTGAGGCGCAGACGCATCGTTGCAGCGCGTCGCGGCGGGAGAGAGACGGGACCGTTGTCGCGAACTTTTGGCGGAGCTATGACGGGCTGCGGCGCTTTGTGCGCGCTGATTGGCCGTGGCAGCTGTAAGTGCGGAGGAATGGTCCGCGAGAGGCAGGCACGGCAGGACACTCTCTCTGTTTCCACAAGTCAAATGACGCAAGTGCCCGATTCTGCAGGGCTTGCGAGACTTGTATTCTGATGTGCGCGTGCTGCTGGTTTTCACCGAACTGCTGACACCACACTCCGTCGACTGACTGCAGCAAGATCGAGCTCAGCAAGCATGCCCGTCTCTGCGCCCATCAACACGCTCAAGGGCAATTGGCAGAGGATCACTGCCAACGACCGCCTCAAACGCTCGTCCCAGACTGCTTCGGTGATCAATGGCACGCTGCACATCTTCGGCGGAGAAGTCCAGCCGCGCCAGCCCATCGACGACCAAGTGGACGTCGTCGCCCTCAGTACCGGTACCTGAGCATTGCCCCTCCCCCGCTATCAAGGTACTCAGCACCACCACCGCCCTACTAACACCCCCAGAATCACCCGCCCACGAAACAAAAGCCGCTGCCAACGCACCCTCGCCCCGCGTTGGCACCGCCGCCGCCGTCCTGAACAATGCTCTCTACATCTTCTCCGGCCGCGGCGGCGTCGACATGGCCCCTGTAGACGAGGCCGGCGCCGTGTGGGCGTACGCGCCCTCAACACACACATGGACCCAGCTGCAGCCCTCGGACGCCTCCGCGCCGGTACCGCCAGCACGCAGCTACCACACGTCCACCTCTGACGGCGCACGCACATTCTACGTGCACGCCGGCTGCCCTGCCTCCGGCCGCCTGTCCGATCTCTGGGCCTTCGACGTCGAGACGCGCGCGTGGACACAGCTGCCCGACGCCCCTGGTCCGCAGCGCGGGGGCACGAGCATTGCGTTCAGTGGGGGGAAGCTGTACCGCATGAACGGGTTCGACGGAACGACCGAGGTGGGCGGGAGTGTGGATGTGTTCGACACGGCTGCGGGGACGTGGGACACGAAGAGCTTCACGGCTGACGGACGCGATGGCCCGGAGCCGAGGAGCGTGTGTGCTCTGCTGCCGGTCCAGTTGGGACGTAAGAAGAAGCTGTTGACCCTGTTCGGAGAGCGGGATCCGAGTTCGCTTGGGCATGCGGGCGCGGGGAAGATGCTGGGGGATGTGTGGATCTACGACATCAGCGAGGAGTGGTGGACGAAGCTGGAGCCCAATGCTCCCGATGGCACGCCGGCAAACAGGGGTTGGTTTGACGCCGATGTGGTCAAGGGTGAGGGAATGGGTAACGACAGCATAGTCGTGCATGGTGGTCTGGGCGAAGACAACGAGAGGCTCGATGATGTTTGGCTGCTGAAGTTCTAGCTAGCTCAGCCATTGCTCGTGATATGATAACCGATGCTGACGACCAGAGGCATGGACCGCTTTACACAAATCGCGTACCTTTACATCAGTGACGTATTGGCTTTCTACTCTTCAACACTTCACTGTAGGCTGTGTTCACAAGGAGATCCTAATACACACGAATTCCCATGATTGCTCTTCAACCATAATGCGATTACACTAAACTTTTAACCTACAACTTGCTCTGTCCAGGGATCTTCTCTTCCCTTCCCACAAGCCCAGGGTGCTGCGTAATAATCGGTCTGGTAACAGCAAAGAACGCAGTTCCACCGCTCTTGCTCGAGAACTGCGCCTTAGACCCGACATGGAAGAACGCAAAGTCTCCAGCAACCACTATTGTTCGGCATTAGCCCTGATCAAAAAGATATACCCGTCCGAAGTTCGATCCAAACGAAGTATCAAAATGTGACAGATGGATCAAGACTTACAGTGATGCGTCACCCCCGTCGCCTCGTCCAGCACATCGATCTGCCCCTGCAACACGTACTTGGTCTCCTCGTACGTGTAGGCCGGGATGTCGCGCGTCGGGCCGGGCTGGATGCGGTAGAAGCCGCTGGTGAGGTACGTCGGATTGTCCTTTGTTTGCGTCTGGATGCTGTGGAAGTCGGCGACGATGGCGGTTTCGCCCGCGGGGATCGGGATGTGCTCGTGGCCTGCGCCTTTGATGACTGTGAGGGGGACTGCGGAGGGCACTGCGGGAGTTAGCATGTAGTGGACGTGGTTTTTGGGCTGAGAGGTGGATGAGGTGACGCACTGATGGATTGTGTGGTGTGAGTTGGATGGGATTGTGGAGGAAATGGTGAGATTGGGTGCACGTTATAAAGACACGCTGTTGCGAAGGCGATCATGCATGATGTGGGCTTCTGCAATTGACCCCTCTATTGATGTGCTCGTTGTGCATTGCGACATCTGGTTGAGGCTGATTGAGGCCGTGATGTATGTCTGCTTTAGGTAAGTCGTGCCCGAGCCCCAAGTGTAGATAACATGAACCTCTGTACGGCTCTCCACAATCTCTTGCGCTCCACTGTTCACGAGGAGGTCCGTCGCAAAAATAGTCCGGCAATTGCAATCGAGGTCTGATCTCCATGAGGTTCATGACGAAGGAAGCGTGTAGTATTAGCGTGGCGCTAGCTTGTGTCTGTGGAGGCAAAACACCACGACACAGACCTGCCTTCTCGCACTTCCATCAAATCACAGTCACGTGCTGACTTTCTCTTCTCCAAACTCTTGTGTCCGTGTCTGGCTGCATCGGAGGTGAAGTTGCAATCATGACCAAATGCAACAGGAATGCGTGTTGGCGGCAAGGGGTCAGTCGGTGAGCTCAACACGCCATCACCACAGTCATGGGAAACAGGAATCGCGGGATCATACGGGCAGGACGCGTCAATCGCAATCGGCGAATAATCAGATGAAGATTGTTGATGGTGATTTGTGCGCTAGTCAATTGTAGTGCAACCAAAGAGGCGAGTTGCCGAGACGGCTGCTGACATTGACATGATTGTCACACTCGCACATAACGACTTGATCAGCGGGCTCGTCCAGTGTGCTTGTTCCAATTCGAAGCTGGTGTAGCATCAACGTGGTCTGATTTGGTCACTTCCGCTGTCAGTAACGCTGTGTCTGTGTTTAAGTTCCCCGCCTGTCAACATCTCGCTTCTGCGAGGACCCGCCGAGTGACAGGCCGGTGACAGCGCACCAACCCACGTTGCATAAACGGCTTCGTGTACCATACGGGGACTTGCCTACTGCAAATGTATTGCCAATGTCGTGAGACTCGCGCCCTGCGCTGTAACAGTCGCTCAGAGTGGGCTGGTGTAACGAGCAAGCAGCGACGCTAGGGCCTATGCACTTTGACACCGGTGTACAGCGTCTGTATGAGGTTCAGCGACATATGCAAAGTGGACTGATTCGACAACCCAGTTCCCTCTTTGGCAGCAGGTAGGGCTGTACATGTCAATCGCGTGCAGTTGCTTGTCTCCAGCATGCCCACCCATCGTGCTGATCGCGAGAGTTCGTTTCGACTCTTCAGACAAGGAATGTCCAAAAGCTTGGATAGACGAATTCGTCTTCGAAGATGCGCCTGACCTGTTCCAGGACGAACGACTCCACCTTTCCTACGTTCTTCAGCACCTGTTTTCCGCTTCCTTGACCGCCGATTTCGCTCTCCACTTTGATGTTCTCTAAGAGGCCCCCAATCTTCAAGCGTTGTGCGAGGGTCGACGTCTGCCCCTGCGATTCTGCCTGTAAGGACTCGCGGCCGACTAGCGCGTCCGCATCGTCAGGCGACAAAAAGCAAAAGTGCGCTCGCTTCTTGATGTATGCCAGGATGGCGACACCGTCGAACGTGAGCCCGGTGATGTTGAGCTTCAACGGAATGCCGACAAAGCTTGGCATGGGGTAGTCCAGGAGTATTTCGGCGGTCAATGACATCTTGATGTCTCCGGAGTACTGTACGTGTGTCACGACCTGAAGATCCTCGGGACTCTTCTCTCGCATGCGGGGCGGTGTAGGGGAAGGAGTCCGCTCGTAGTCGTCCTGCGAAGACGAGCCATTCGACGCGGCAAGGGAGCTGCGCCTGTCTTCATCATGTTTATGCTGTGAAGAAGGTCGTGTGCTTGGGTCTGGATTTGACTGGGGCGTCAGAGTCAAGGAATTCATCGAGGCAGCATGATGAAGACGTTTGTTGGTCGGCGTCGTTGGCCGGCCGTTAGGATGATCAAGCCAGCCCTGTATTTGTGCACCAGCAACCGCAGCTAAAGGTGTCGTAGCACCCGAGAGACCTGCACCCAAGGGGAGGTGAAAATAGTTGAGGTTGGAAGTGCCGCCGGGAATACCTGGTGTGGAGACTCTAGGAAACAGATGCGCGCCGAGCTGCTCAGTCGGGTGCCGAAATGCAGTTGGTCTCGTGTTGATGTAGGATGGCGCTATACTGGGTTGTCTAGTAGTACGGTCTGTTGCGTGCGAGTCTCTGCTGTTGTTGCGCATAGGATGGTCGTTCGAACGAGACTTGGATTGACTGGTGTTGACGTTGTGCCCTTCAGCGGGCTCATCAGCACCATCTGCATTATTCTCTTCCTCATCTGACTCGTCCTCGTCTTCTTCATAAAAATCTGGCAAAGGATCGCAGATATCTTTGATCTCGATCTCTGGAGGCACGCTGCCAAAGTCGAACGAGTGGACGTGGACAGATCGAATGAACCTCGGTAATGTGACCTGCTGAAATCGGTCGTGGATGAACGCGCGTATCTTCTCTGCGCGAGCGGAGCCATCTGCACCGCCCGTGATCGTGTCCCAGTTGATATCAACTGACATTGCTGCGGATGCAGCGTTGGGGTTAATGGAGGAGAAACGCGTCCGCAAACTGCCCAATGGGGAAGCGACCACCGAACGCAGGAAAAACGACGGCCGAGATGACCGAGGTGCCGACCACAGAGCACCAACGCCATCGCTTCCCCATCGCACCATTCGACAAGGTCCATGTCATGCAAGAGGTGTGACTATGCACCTGTGTCTGCATGGTCGCCTTGTCCGACATGTATCTCCCTCTACCGATGTCATAGACTGCCCCGCGAGATGCACGTGCATTATACTTCGACTACGTGGAAGAACAATCAGCCCAGTACCGTATCTGAAACAATGTTATTGGAATATCTTCTATATTCATGGCGGAGTTAGAGCCGCATGGCGTCGCTGCATGGCTCATTTCTGAATGCCCATGTTGCAGATCACCGTTGAAGCAGCCTACCAGAGGCGAACCATAGATGACTGAACAAGGGACAGAGCCGCTGCATATGTAAGCTCGGGCTCGGCCTGGCGGCAGAAGACGTACTGCATTATCCAAATAGGCGCAAATTGAATCATCGAGCCAATCAGCACCACCTTAAGGTAGAACATATGCCCATCGAAATCGACCACAACTGCCGTCAACGCATGAAAGAAAAAACGCGGTGGTTGATAACGAATTGTGTTTGGCATTCCCTACACGAGGCATTCCTCGGCATCTCTACACATACTGAGGAGAACCCTTCCCCCACTGTCGAAACTCCAAGAGACCAGATTGGGAAGCTTGTGCATATCGACTCCGCATGAATCTCATTCTCGGCTACGTGGAGATCATTCCAGTCCTGTATACAACAAGCGCCACGCCGCAGAACCACATGAACGTCCAACGCCCTTGCTGCTTTGGGTGCTGTTCCGTGAAGGGTGGCTCGAGAAAGAGGGTCGTTGCTAGCCTTGTTCCTTGGCAAATATCGGATCATGTTCGAACGGAAAGTACTGAGATATGAAAACCGGCTCCTTCCATCTCGCTACTTGAATGCGCTGCGAATTCAGCCGCGCTCCTCGGACCGAACTCAGCTGTTATCGCCTCCAATAATCTCACTGACGCAGCCCTTCCGACTGAGACGAGCAAAGCTTGACGTAGGTTCAGCATAAGTGATATAGTAAAGACTTGGCGTTGTGTCTGGTGCTGACAACCGAGTGGAACGACACCGCCAGAGAGGTAGGACGGGAAGTCTCGTTTCGAGTCTTCCTAGTGACTGCAGTTGTCGTACACAATTTGGAGGGGCGCAAGTAACGTCGATTGGCGAAAAACGGTTGTGCATACTGTGGGACAGATCAGCTTTGCTTGATTGGTCTTGTCTCAACATTCCACAGGTTAGCGCGATGCACAGGCAAGCTCTACGGATGAAGTATGGCCGCCCAGGTCCAGAGCGGTCGACTGAGGTCGAGCTCCTTCGCAGACGCGTCTGAATTAGATGACTGGCTTGTGTCTGACTGTCTTCCTCGTCTCATGGCTGCATGTAGCCAGGGACCACAACTAGAGATATGGTGGTAAAAATGGTGGAACGGTAAATGAAAAGAGGCCGGAAAAGTCCTCTGTGTGCGCATCGCGCGACCAAATTAAGGGAGCCTGTATCCAAGACGGAGAAAGAATTGTGAAGTAATACAAGGTGGGAAGTGCCATGCAGGTGCAACACCGACCTGTATTCCAAACGCCGGACCTGCAATGTCCAAGATCCAAGTCGTCCCAATGCCCGTTGAACGCCAATACTTTTGTTCCCGTGACGCCGTGAAATGCAACCTGTGGCTCGAGCGGTGCCTTAGAAGCTCGCTGTGCCCAGGAGTAAGAGGTCGAGAGACGCTTGCGCAAATGGACAGCCTGCGCAGTGACAACACGAACAGACGGTGGTCTGTGTGTCACCGGCCATCATGGGATATCGTCTGGAGAATCGCTATGGTAGGACGCTGAAGGGTGGACTTGTCAGACACGTGTGACGAGGAGAGAGCCCGTCAGGGCCGGGGCGAAGGGCTCATACCTCTACCGGTCACAGCTATCACACTTCTCGTCGTGCTTGACCGTCTTGACATTCGAGACACCGCAGTTTGCACTTCTCGATGCAGCGCACGGGGCCTTGTCTGTGGTCGAGTGGCCGCAGCCGTATTGGTGTACGACCTTGGTGCACATACTGGCGAGAATAGGCGAGGAAGGCACGTTGCACAGCGGGGAGCGCCTTCTGCGGGCGGCGCTGAGGGTCGTGGAAGAGGAAGGCGGGGTGGAGAGTGGGCGCGCTGATTGGCCAGAGACAGCAGGAAGCTCCGTTGGGGGTCGTCGCAGACGGAAGGTACTCGTGGGACCGAGACAAAACAATGCGGAGCGCGGCTCGACGAAATGCAGAGGAAGTGCTGGGCGCGCACCGGCGGGCGTCTGGCAGGAGATGGGATGGAAGCTGGGGCTTCACAAAGGGCGGCAGCGGGTTGTGCAGCAGCAAGGTCAAGTAGCTCGCCAGCTAACGGGCACCCGAGCAAGCAGAGCAACAGAAGCGTGCGGGAGACAGTGGTAGGAGCGTTCCAAAGGGGGTAGCCGGGGCAGCAAGAGAGTTTTATAAGACAAACATCGCAGCGTGCCGGACTGACGGTACCTCTCGAAAGATGTTAGATTACTGCCGCTGCCGTTTGCAACGAGAGTGCGACAGTCGTGTACAGCCGTTGGCTCCGTCCGGAAAGGCAAGGACTGAGGTACATAGCGGAGCGTTAGCCTTTCACGCCTATGCAGGCAGGGATCGGTGGAGCCAGGATCATCCTGCCAGCGTCTGCTGCAGCCCGCTCCGCCCAATCGCAGTACCTGGACGCACAGAGGCCTGTCTTTCGACGTCTGCCGTGCAGCGCGCTGCTACTCCTCCCTCGTTCGCCGCGTCCACGCCCTTCGCGCGCAGCGACCTCGACCGCAACGGTCAGGTCGGTCAGGGTCTGCTGAGCACGGCGGCATTCGAGCAGGAAACAGCCGGTGCGCCAGTGACCGATACTGAAGTCGACCGGGGATTTCAAACTGGCGCTGGCGCGCATAACCATTTCTCCAACTCATCACATGGCGGCCCGCGCTTGATAGCTTGATAGCAGCTTGCACTGAACTTAATTCGCAGGCATAAGATTAGCCGGGCAAGCAAACGCTGCGCCGCGCTCTAGCACGCAGATCAGGCGGAAGAGAGCCCGCCCACTCCTGTCGCGCAGGCTGGTGAACCGCCCACTGCTAGCATGCAACGGCAGGGCTGATGTACTAGTGAAAGAACCATGCTGAGCAGCAAACGCTGTGGGTGCGAGTGCCCACGGCTGCACCGCAGCGACATGGCTGTCTGCGGACGCCCCTGCAAGAGGACCTGGGCAACCGCTGCTTGTCCAGTGCGCCTCTCTCTGCTCCATGGCTACCGGTGACTCCTGCGCGTGTTCCTGCGTTTCCAATCCAGGTTGCGGCTCGAACTGCTTCACCAGCTGCGGAGGATGAGGAGCTACACTCGAAACTTCACTCGTCCGGCTGAGCATGGAGCACACCCCTGGTCCGGCCTGCATTCACACATGGCACCCTGGTCGCAACACTGGTCTCTTGTCGACCATGAGAAACGACAATCGAATGGGAAACCCATCACGTTGATGTGTTGTGGCCGCTCCAACATGTCAACAAGTCGGGTGCAACGTTGACGGCAATAAGGACTGTCCTTGCATAGGCTCAGCGCACGGTCTAGGACCGCTGCATACAGGCTGGCGACGCGTGAAGCGTGACGACACTCTCCAGAATCCTTCTCGATATGGCATGTCCCAAGCAAACACCGAAATTGAGCACGGGAAGGCCAGATCACTTCTTGTTGGCCGTGCATTATGGAATGAAGCTGGTGCCGACTCTCACCTGTCGAGTCACATATGACAGCCTCTACTGTAATTGCTTGGTCGATGGCAGCATCACAAGGCTGCCAATTGCAGGAGCTCACCTAGGTTGCATATCCTGAGGGTTGACGTTGCATGTTGTGGTCCAAACAAGACAGACTGACGTGGTGTCTGCTGGACGGCTCCACATCCCTAAGGTCAGAGCATATGCGGCAGAAAAGGAGACGGTCATCTGCGCCAATCTCATGTCTCAAGAAAACCTTTGTGGATAAATCTCAGGATACAAACGCAGCTCGGCATATGCTGTGTAAGCTGTCAGTCAGGTCTCGCTTCACGTACCTCAACGGCTTGCAGGGGTATCAGACCACTTCTTAAAGCGCTCTAGCTCATCGGCCCGGCGTGACACGAGCAGCTTGGGCACAGAAGTCTCGCGCCGTCGACGACGAAAAAGCACCACCTGCATTCTCGCACTCACGAGCCACATGAGCGTTACAAGGCCAGAAGACGCCGCACAAACATTGCCGCCGAGAGCTCACAGCAAGCAAACGAGGGCATAGCGCGGCAGTTCAAAAGGATCGACAAGTTGATCCTGGCCCGCAATCAGGTCCACCTATCGTATCATCGTGGGACATTCCACACCTTGGCTTCTCTCGACAGACTGCAGAAGTCAAGCTATTTTGGATGTACGAGGGCTGGGCAGTACGGTCGTCTTAGTCCGCAACGGTGCACAGTCACTGCATCAACCCCAGTTTGTTTCATTGATGTTTGGCGAAGTGTGGCCACGACGATCCTCGATTGATCTTCAAAACTCCAGATCGTGTTGTGGGGTATCATGTCGAAACTGCAAAATGGCCAGCAGGCTTCGGTCGAAACTGAATCAAGAGACATGGACCCTCAAAGTGGACTTGCACCGCTAGAATGGCCCTTCAGTCCCACTTGCTGCTCGCGAATCTTTCGGTTCTTCTGCGGACCCAGTTTGCTCTATTCTGGCGTGTTATTGCCTCGAGATTCATATGTGCAACACAGGCAAAGGCTTGAAGGACAACGAGCATGCCACAGAAGACTCTCCAGGTTATCAACGCGAAGGACTACTGCGAAGATATCGAAGGCAGCAGGTGGGGCTGGATCTGCACTGCTGTCCAGCAACCTCGTGCGGCTAACGTTGGAACATCGCCAAAGCTACAAATTGACACTACCGGATGTTCAGCATAAGATCAGAGGGATACCCTTGACGGTTGACCAGTGGCACCGCACTAATCAACCCAAAAATGACCTACCCGTCCTTTTGATTAACAACTACAGCTGCAGGAACAGCTCTCCACGCTTTCAGTACTCGTAGTCAGAGCATGCTTCCATCTTGTTGACAGCCTCAATACAGTACCTACGTGTCTCGGCAGCAGTACGAATGGTAGCCGGCGCAGCAGTACAAATGATAGCCGGCCACGAATGGAGAAAGGTAAGCTTTCTCGACTCGCTGATCTACAGATCTACCCTGATGTGCGGTTTACACAATAAGCGGTCTGCCCAAGAGTGACCCGACCTCAGTCTTCCAACACCGAGTCGCCTTGCAGCCGATATTTCGACGATCTTTTTTCTGAAGGGCGATCTGCTCTCAGGGTCATTTTCAATAGCTTTGGCAAAGTCTAATCCTAGAGACATGGTGCGTTTGCTCTTGGTGCGACATGCTGTCAGCATGCCCGATTCGATCGTTGCTGCAGCGCGGCAGCGGCTTGCCTTCGCGAGCTGCATTGGACGTCAACCATGCATCCGCGCCGCATCGCCCTATGTTAGGCTCTTGAAGCAGCCACTCGTTGACAACGCGGTCGACGGCGCACGGTCCACGCTAAACAACGCAGCGAACGAGCGAAGAGATATCGTCACGACTTCCTGGTCGCGTGCAGTTATCGATAAACTGCGCCTGAATAAAGCAGACCCAGGGTATGAGATCTCGTCATTGGCGCAGCCTGCCAATCCAGCAGCCTCCGTCTTCAAAAACCACATGCATTTTGACCTCCACCACGGGTGCTATTCCCATCCAATGAGAGATCGCAGCCCGGTACTTCCAGCTGCTGGAGCGGACGTTGGCGACGGCGCCGCTCCTCCTCAGCTCCTCCTACTCATCAGCCATCGGCATCTGCACCGACATAAATCACCGTTCAATGTGACTTCGGTACCGGATGGCGTATTCTGCATCAAGCCGACGCCCTCACCCAAAGAATGTAGAAAGTTTGACATCGAGAGAGAAAACGGTAAACGCGGGAATTAGCGTCCATCATGGCGCATCTGCTTCAGTTGTCGAACATTCACAGGCTTAAGCTTTGCATCGGTGTGTCTTCCACGGCAATATGTGTCGCTTACGGCTCTCGGGGGATCGCCGACCACGGCGCACGTCTAGGCCATACGCGCTCTGGTTCATCTATCATCAGGTGATGCTGCACAAGGCGAGGCGTTCGTGGCTGACGGACCTTTCCAACGGCCATCGTGAAATTTGGTCGACGCTACTGCCAGGTGATCTGGCACAGATTGGACAGGAGATTTGACGACGGCTTCAGGCAGCCACGTGATGCTTCAACGGGCTTTCCCACTTTGGCCTGATGTATGACACCTGTATGCGCGACCGTTGCGCACCCCCAACAGACATAAACAAGTCACTTCACAAACGGCAGTCACCGCGTTTGGATTCCTAATTTCTTACCTGCTCTTTACGCGTACAGAGGTCACATCGCCGTATGGATGAGCTCGAGCGGGGCGAGCTACACGTGCGTCTTACCGATTAGACCTTTGACGTCACTTTGTCAACCTCTCGAATCCACTTATCAGCGCGTCTGTAACGCACAGCGGCCTGTCACAATCAAGCCATTCGCGCAAAATCCGGAGAAAGCTTGACCTGGTGGAGACCATCGATTTTTCAGCATGGGGAATCTGGATTCCAATCAGGGACGCAGCATGGTAATGTTGTAATGTCTATGGCCATGTCGGGCTCGTTCGGCAGTAGGATCACTACGCGATACTTGCAATGCGCGATAGCCTTAACATCACAAGTCCTGCCATTGGCTGCGTGGAGCTTTTTGCCCCGTTGCGCGTTGCAGAAACGCCGCTTTCAGAGCTCGAGGCAGCAGGGGTGGGCCGGCAGTTCATCGAATTTCGTCGTTATGACGTTCGTGAACACAGCATCTGTATGGGCGCCACTGCCTTTATAATGGCCTTCCCACTGGATTTAAGGAGCCCAATATTGCTCGGAACGTGCTTGCGATCTCTGGAATATCACAAATGGCATCCCAGATCCTCGGTAACATTTCAGACAAGGCTAAGGCAATGGCTGGCGGCGAGAACAAGAAGGTCACTCAATTGGCGGCCGATACCAAAGATGTCCACGATGGCAGCTACAGGATAACGAGCGACTACGGTGTCAAGCAGAACGACACCGATCACTGGCTGTCTGCCTCAACTGAGGACAAGCAGGGCCCTCAGCTTCTGGAAGACCCCTTCGGTCGCGAGAAGGTACGTTCAACGCTGCGCTCACAAGTGGCAATTGCGGCTAACGTTCACAGATCCACCGCTTCGATCATGAGCGTATCCCCGAGCGAGTCGTCCACGCACGAGGCGCTGGCGCCTTCGGAAAGTTCAAGCTCTTCGAATCCGCCGCAGATGTCTCCAAGGCTGGCATCCTGACCGACACCTCTCGCGAGACACCCATGTTCGTTCGATTCTCCACCGTGCTCGGTAGCCGTGGATCAGCAGACACTGTTCGCGATGTTCGCGGATTTGCGATCAAGTTCTACACCGAGGAGGGCAACTGGGACATCGTTGGAAACAATATTCCCGTCTTCTTCATCCAGGATGCTATGAAGTTCCCCGATGTCATTCACGCTGGCAAGCCTGAGCCTGACAGCGAGATTCCTCAGGCGCAGACTGCTCACAACAATTTCTGGGACTTCCAGTATCTTCATCCCGAGTCCACCCACATGCACTTCTGGGCTATGTCTGATCGAACCATTCCCCGATCATATCGCATGATGCAGGGCTTCGGTGTCAATACCTTCACACTCGTCAACGACAAGGGCGAGAGGCATTTCGTCAAGTTCCACTGGACTCCTGATCTCGGTGTTCACAGCTTCGTCTGGGACGAGGCTCTTAAGCTTGCTGGTCAGGACCCTGACTTCCACCGCAAGGACCTCTGGCAGGCCATCGAGGCTGGCTCGTACCCCAAGTGGAAGTTTGGTATTCAGACTATCAAGGAGGGCGAGGAGGACCAGTTTGAGTTCGACATCCTCGATGCCACTAAGGTTTGGCCCGAGGAGCTGGTCCCCATCAGGTACATTGGAGAGTTCGAGCTCAACAAGAACCCCGACGAGTACTTCACACAGACCGAGCAAATTGCTTTCTGCACATCGCACGTTGTTCCTGGTGTCGGCTTCAGTGACGACCCGCTTCTGCAGGGACGTAACTTCTCCTACCACGACACTCAGCTTTCGCGTCTGGGAGTCAACTGGCAAGAGCTGCCTATCAATAAGCCCGTCTGCCCTGTGATGAACTTCAACCGCGACGGAGCTATGCGCCACACTATCACCAAGGGCAAGGTCAACTACTGGCCCAACCGCTATGAGACTGTCCCTCCTGCCAAGGAGGAAGAGGGTGCGTACATTGATTACCCTGCCAAGGTCGCCGGCATGAAGCAGCGTCTCCACAGCAGGAAGTTCAAGGAGCACAAGAACCAGGCTGAACTCTTCTACAACTCTATGTCTCAAGTCGAGAAGGAGCACATGAAGGCTGCGTTCTCTTTCGAGCTTGACCACTGTGACGACCCCATC
This sequence comes from Didymella keratinophila, assembly GCA_011058865.1. NCBI lineage: Eukaryota > Fungi > Ascomycota > Dothideomycetes > Pleosporales > Didymellaceae > Didymella > Didymella keratinophila. Next base: position 59,047 of record SWKW01000103.1, on the reverse strand, counting down.
GTCTACAAGCGTATGGTTGAGCGCATCGTTGAGATCGATCTCGAGCTTGCGCAGGGCGTTGCTGAGATGGTTGGTGCCGATATCCCTCAGGAGGCAACTCGCCCCAAACACAACAAGAAGGCCAAGGGTCTGTCGCAGCTTGACTACCTCCCGGCTATTCCAACCATTGCCACCCGCATGGTCGCTATCCTGATCGCAGACGGCTATGACAAGGTTGCATACAACGGCATCAAGGCTGCTCTGACCGCTCAGGGTGCTCTGCCTTTCACCATCAGCCCCAAGAGGAACAAGATCTACGCTGATGGCGAAGACACGAGCGGTGACGGTGTCATCGCTGACCACCACCTTGAGGGTCAGCGTTCGACCATGTACGACAGTGTCTTCGTCCCTGGTGGTGAGAAGTCTGTTGCCACTCTGAGCAAGAGTGGTCGTGCTATCCACTGGGTCCGTGAGGCTTTCGGTCACCTGAAGGCGATCGGCGCCACTGGCGAGGGTGTTGCTTTCGTCAAGCAGTGCGTCGAGCTTCCCGGAATGCAGTTCTCCACAAGTACCGATGTCCAGAACAGCTACGGTGTTGTCACAGCCGCCAAGGTCTCGCCTGACGGCTTCAAGGAGGCTGTCAAGATGGCCAAGGAGGCTGCTGACTTCATCGGCCAGTACACGTACGCTATCTCTTGCCACAAGAACTTCGAGCGTGAGCTCGATGGCTTGAGCGTCATGGTTGCGTACTAGAGAGAAGGATACCCCAGACCAATGCCGTCTGCCATATAAATAAGTAATGAATTAATGAATGCATACTTCAACCATAGCAAATGCTTGCACATCGTCCTCACCTCCTCCTACTTCCTCCACTTCCAAAGGACGCCGATTCAGGCAACCACAGACCGCGTTTAGGCAACAACAATGCACGGACTTCCTGCGTCCTACTTAGCAGCACTCATCTTCCAACCCAAACAGTCTTCAGTCAACCCTTAGCAGTCATGGCCAGAACCAAGCAGACAGCAGACGCAGCCTCGTCTCTGAGATCTGTGAGGACAACGAAAAGAGCCCGGCAGAAGGCGGAGGTGCAGACTACGGTTCGCTTACACCGAGAATAGCATGTGCACACCATTAATCAGAATCAGAAGTCGCGTCATTTCTGCAGTTGCAGAAACTTCTCTACGAAACACACAATCGCACCTGACGAGCTCTCGCATTGCTCTGTAAAGCGCTGCATCGAGCCTTTGGCATGGAACCCCGAGCATAGTACTCGGGTGGTGCAATCCGATTGCCCGCTGTTCACGAAGATACCGAAGGAGCTGCGCGACCTGATTTTCGAATACGCGCTCACTGAAAGCTTGGATGGGTACCGTTATCAGGTCGCATCAACGAGCGTAGGTACAACACCAGACGACACGAGAGGTCACAGACCTGACAGACCGGAAAACCTCCTGCTCACATGCTGGGCCATCTATCAGGAGACATACCTTCTGCCAATTCTTCTAAATCCTTTTCGCCATCCCTATTTCAGCGGAATCAATCAAGGCAAGCCCGATGTCACACTGCCGTGGCAATTTGCGAACATCCAAGCTCTCGACATCACGCTCCCGCAGGTAGCACTGGAGGGTGACTGCCTGTATAATTTCCTCTTTAGTCCAACAAGCTGGCACGCCGAGGCTCGTCATAAAGGCGTGTACGTCTCTCCATACGTCGGCCTCAAGAATACCTCTGGAGGCAGCTGTCGAAGTTTCGATTTCACTTTGCTTCCTGCCCATGGCTCAGAAGAAAGGGCCCACCTGAGTCACGCGCTGAAGCAGCTATCTTTACCATCAGGATTCCGAGCACCAGAATCCAATATGCGACTCCAGCGTGCGAGACCGCTGGTCCACTTGACGCTCCGCATACCGGCCACGAACTGGTGGACGTGGACAGATGATCCAGGCAGCACGGACGCCAGAAACCATCATCTGGGTCTCGAACCTGCGTTGGGCGACGGCAGAGTAGATCACAACCAGCGCCCTACGTGTCCGCGAATGCAGGAATTGGCGCAACAAAGACGCGATGGCTATCATCCCGTTTCCAGGAACCCCTTCTCGCGAACGACACCCGGCTGGGCGCACATCGTTGCCAGATTGCCTGATATAAAAACACTGGAACTTGTGCTTGAGACTTTTGAAGAGAAGAGAGCGCAACTTGATATGGTCGTTGAGTGTGCAAAGACTTGGCGCTTTCCAATCTCAGATACGCAGTTTGAGCTAGCGTGGAATGGCAAAGTGGGAGAAGAGCGCTGGAGTAAGCCGCTGGTCGAGAACTGGGAGACGCAACAAAGCAAATGGTACTCGCGCAGTACTTCATTTGAAGGACGCACTATACGGTTTACGCGGCGGCACACACCACATGGGTCCAATGATGACGACTGCAAAGTCCACTGAAAGTCTTAGACGTCAATACCACTATTGTTACGAACCAGAGACTATCCTACATCTTGACCGATCACTATCCATGTACAATCGACCTATTACCTGTCGTCCTCAAAACGTCCGCCGTCCATCTCTTGATCTTCCACCCGTCCGGTCCTTCCCCAGTCTTTACAATCACCAAATCATACAGACTGTACCCCGTAAAACTTCTCTCCTCTACACTCTCCTTATCCTCGCGTCTCACGTGATAGCTCACGGCATGCGCCATCAATCTCGCCGTCTCCCCATCTCGAAAACTAACCCGCACATTGCTGATCACATGCATAGTGATCAACCCGAAAACGCGCTCGAACAGCGCACTAACAGCGTCCCAGCCCGTGACCGAAAAGCCGCCACCCACCCACTCCATCTCATCGGTGGTCAGGCAGGCGGATTCGAAGAGTGCTCGGTTGTTGCTGTCAAGGCCAAGGATTGCGCGGTGCAGGGCGTCGGTGACGGCTTCGCGAGGGGTGAGGGCAAGTGGTGATAGGGGAGGCATTTTCGTCTTGTGGATTGAGTTTGGATATGCAGAATGGGGGGGAAAAAGATGTTACTTGAGATGATGAGTGATGTGTGGCGGGTGGGGATTTATGGTGGGCTGCGGCGGATCGGGGTTGGTGATGGAACTCCAAATCCGAGTAATAGTCAGACCAAGAGAAGCGGCTGACTCGAAAGAGAAAGGATGAGAACCATTGAAACGTGTTATTTGTAATCTTGTATAGGTCCATTAAGGTTATGAAATGGATTTGATTTGTTATATGGCCGCTAATGTGACTATAAGGTCGTAATGCAGAGACAATATCTAACTCTCTAATTCTACATTCGCCGACACTACTAGCGTCTAACAACGATTGACAGGTATCGACGGCCTCCACTTCTCCGCAACCTCCGCCAACGTATGCTCTCCGCCCACATTGCCCGGAAATACTACATACGGCAAGCCAGCCCACTTGCTCGTTGGCTCATCGCATCGCCAGAGCGGAACGCCAGGTGCTGCCTGTCCAACAATGGTGGCTTTCTTCATCCGCAAGCCTTTCGTTGCCATGTCACTGCTAGTGATGCCGCCCTTCGCGATGAGGTATCTGGGTTTGACTTCCAGTCGTTCCAGGAAGCTGACGAGCGCTGCCGCTACAACGGACCCGATGTCTAGCGATGACCGCTCGTCTGCGCCTGTGATGATGTCGCGCGATGTCATTATTAGGACGTCTTTTGGCTGCTGTAACGCACTAGATGCAACCCCGAGCGCGTGATCCAGTTCTTGTTCACGTGAGGCGTCGCTCTCGAGGAGCTTGTTGACGTTCAATTCCACTGTGGTCAGCTTGTCGCCTGCTACTTCAATCAGGGCTTTCAGTTGACTTGTGGTTTTCGGAACATATGAGCCGGCAATGATCAGTCCGCCCGTAGCAGTGCTGAGCTGGAGCTTCCGCGCGGTGATGGGAGGGATCGGAGAGATGCCCAGACGAGCTGAGACGAAAGCTGCTGCAGAGCGGAAGAGGAACTTCTTGCCCTGGGCAGACGCCTTGAGAATGCCTTGGACAACAACATCCATGTCCTCTTCTGCGGCTGCGTTGGCGATGAAGACTGTGCCCTTTGCCGCGCTTTGCAAGATCTCGTTGATCTTGTCTGGTCCACCTGTGCGGATTTCTGTGAGACTGATCCCACGCACCCGGTCTCTCGATATCACTCCTTTGCTCTTCTCAGCCACCCAGTCGGCCATGTGACTGCTCTTGAAGCCGAATGTAGCATCCTTGGCAAACGGCGTCTCTGCCGCTGGTACCAGAACATCGCCCTCGGCAACATAGTGAATGTCGTCTATCGTATACCGTCCACCTTGAAGGAAGAAGGGTGCCAGAATCCACGCGTCACTTGCTCCAAGCGCTTCCTCAATAGCTTCGGGCTCGACTGGGAAATGTCCCCTCAGAGTCGAATCACCACGCAAGACTATTTCGAACCTTTTGCCTGCCTGAGCTGCAGCTTCCTTGAGGTTCTGACATATCTCGATGGTTAGTTCCCGCGCTGCTGGGGGATGCAGCGCCCGCGAGTTGGTAAGAATAAAGAATCCACTGCCCGATACGGTGGACTCGAACTCTGCCTTCAATACGGGGATGGTCCAGGTTGTGAGCACGTGGATGTCGTGACACGTCTGAGTACCGGTTGGGTCATCGTCCAGCGCAACCAGGATGGGAATGTTGGGGCTGGACTGTATTGCATTTCGCGTTCGAGCACGAAGCTCAGACGATGTCGAAGAAAGCTTTGGTAGATTCTCAAGTGTCTCCTTTAGTGGCAATGGCTCTGGTGTGACGGAAGTGGAAGCCATGTTGATGGATACAGCTGTGCATTTACGGGAACCAGAGGTTTGAACAAATACCCCGGAGCTAGTCGCCGCGGCAATGGTTGCGGGTAGTGTACCTTGACGTGCCCCGGTGGGGTTGTGGCTAGCGGGGTCGGCCTTCTTGCCGATCACGACCCCTCCTTTTGAGGTCTTGGACGTACAAATGTCCAAGCCACGGTGGATGCACCAGTTCTGCGTATATCGCACGTTGCACCGACAACCTGGAGGTCGGAAGTGATATAAACAGATGTATTAACGATCAAGACCTAGAAGCTGAACCCGGCAAAATCCAGGTCGATAGTGCCTGTATCGAAGTTCAAGAAGGAAGTAGTCCCAAGGTTGTATGCATCATCGAAGCCGCTGAAGAAATTGTCGCCGTAAGAGCCTCCAGTAAGCGGTGTGTTCAAGGCTGAACCGTTTGGCGCACCAGATTGACTGGCCTCGCTCGGCACACTGGGGAGCATCCTCGCGGCTGGACCACCACCCTTCTTGGCAATCATCTTTTCCAGGCCTTCCGCCATCAGATGGACCAGATGCCACTTACCGACAGGGGTCGAACGAAATTGCTGCACAGCTTTCGTGGTCAAGTCGAAGACTACAGTATCCGTGATGTACTGGCCGCTGTATTGCGATGCAATGTTCAACAGAAAGGCACACGCGAATGCAACCATGGAGTGAATGTAGTGTGGTATGCCGACCAATCCCTCCTGGATATCGTAGTCAGTCAAAACCATTTCGATCGTGTCTGTAGCGGCTGATACTGCGGCAACCGCACTCTCTTGAAAATGTGGTGGGATAGGAGCGCCGCGGAGGCCTCGAAAGACGTGAGAGTGAAGATGGAGCTTCGCAAGGTGATGGTGTATAATCACGCCTTTGGTCGGGAAGCCGCCGATGAACTGATGTATTTCTGAGCAGGTCAGCTTCGTGTTCGATAGCGGGCATGAAGAGTTCGTGGGCATACTTAGCAATTCTGTTGACCAGAACCCCATCCAATGATCTATCTGGCGACTGAAGCTTGTCAACTGTGGTGCAAACGCTTTCGGTATCGCTTCTCCGGTGTCGGGCCCGAAAAGCTCTCTTGCGTTGCCCATGATGATCAACAGAGCCATCTGGCTGACGAGCCGCTTATCAGCCTCGGTGAAAGCTGGGGTCCGCATAAGTGCTTCCCAACCGGTGATTGATACTTCGTCTCTGACGATCGATGGACGGCCGTATAGAATCGACAAATGTCGATCACATATGTAGAGGACATACCACAGCCGAATGCACTCCATTGAGTCTTCGTCACCAGTGGCAAGAACACGATGATAGCTGCTGCTGAGGTTGATCTCCATGGCCCGTCGAATTGCGTAACCACTGATTGTCCACGAGAGATCATGCCTTTCCCCGGTCAGATACATCAACATGCAGAGACAAGATTTGTAACTTACAGCCAATAGGACGCCACACATAGGGCCCGCATACGGTCGCGATCTATGCGGCGATCGAACATGGATGCTGACATCAGACGGCGAAACTCTCGACTGCAAGCCTTGTAGAGGTGATTACTGTGTGGATCGTGCAGCGCTGCGACCGTGCAGATGGTGACTGTGAGGACAGTGGAGCCACGGCGTAGACTGTCCAAGTCACGATACTTGTGACTTCCAATCCGGTACATGAAATGATCGATACGGTTGAGGAAGAAATTGAACAATCGCTCAGCATCCTCGACATTGACAATGCCTCGCGAAATGAAATCATTGACGGAATGGTTCGCAGCGAAATCCGGCGTAGGCTTGCGCTCTTCGGCAGGATCATCCGATCGCAGTGCGCGAAGGCGAGTGAGCTGATACAGCGATTCGATAGGCGCATGTGGCAGAGCATCCCCCTTGGGAGACAACCTTGGCGAATTGTCGCATGATGGGACTTCTTCCTCTCGATCTGCAGCATCATACTGTTGAGTAGGATCCAGGTCATCAGCTTCACTGGCCTTGAGCGGTGGCAGTGCTGGAAGTGAAAGTTTGCTGAGCACTTGTTGTAGCGACAAATGTATCAGACTCAGGTCGCCAACAACTTCATGCTTCCATCTAGTCTCGTCAGACATCGTTAGATTTGTATCGTTGATTGGTTGTGCTTACTGCGATCGCTCATCAATCAGGGTCTGTAAGCTCTTGTTGAGGACGCAGGACAGGTTCCGCTCGGCGCAACGCTTGCATGGCGGGCCAGCGTTCTCATCCATGATACATTTGATCTGCCTGACGTTAATACAACTCTTCAGTGTCACGTGGACAGATATCACTCCTGACCTTCTGCTTCCGACATGCTGCGCAGGCCTTCACTTTACGCGAAATTGCTGGCGTAGTCGCTTCGAGCTTCAAGCCTTCGACCCCAGGCTCTGACTGCCGTAGGCGGGAAGCAGATGGAGACAGCGACGGGCCATTGTCGGTGACCTGTGACCAGGTTCTTTTTGGCGGCATCAGCGACTTCAGCAACACCGGAGACGCATCTGCAGTGTTCTCATCGCGATGAAGATGAACTGAGTCAAACCTGGAGATGGTTCGTGACAGGGCCGGGGCTCTGAAGCGCGGGCAAGCGCGATCTCGACGACTGCCGAAACGCGGAGGTTCTGATTGGTGCTTTGGCCCCGCAAGGCTCTTACTCTCCGACTTTTGGCAGCTGCCCTCGTCACACACAAAGTATGCATCCGAAACGGATTACCTAGGTATGCTTGGTTGTTTGGCATCGCCTACCTCTCCTTACGAAGATGGAACCACCGATCGGTTGGTCTTTGCCAGAGCTTGGGGATAGAACGCCTGAAGATCTGCCCTGGCGCATCCCGTCCGACCTGCGCCAGCCTCCCCACACGAAGCGAGCCAACAACGGCTGCCTGCTCGAAGCCACAGTCTGCTGCGGATGAAATAGCATCGGTCGGAGTTCAACATCTTGCTGACGTCGATTTCAAGGCGATCTGCAAGGCGTCCAGCCTCGCAATCAAAGCCTCTCAAATCATCACCTTAAAACCTCAGTTCGTCCACAGCCACTCGCTTTGGGTAGATTGTGACCTCTGTTATCGTTGCTTTCGCGTTAAATTTTCGGTCCTGTCAGTCTTCTCGACGGCCTTTGGGATTCTCATGCGCGTTGGGTAGAGGAGGCGCAGCTCGATCTGAAAGCTGCATCGTCGTTCAGCTCGGCGCGTCTCTCATGACCTTGCGCCATTGCGCCTCGCGTAGTTCACGAGCTCATCAGACGTGGAGGCACACCCACAAGTGTCGACTCAGTATATAAGACCATGACTGCACCGTGGTCGAGCTATGTGGATCCAACATATTGCAGCTCATCAGATGGGCCTTCAAACAAGCGGTCTTCGCAGTTCTATGCACAACCCAGCACGTCCAGCATAAGCTACCAGCAGCCAGGCCCACAGTATGTACAGCCATTCTACGGGACTTCAGGGCCTCCGACTTTCATCGCTGAGCTTCCTGCGCCGTTGCCTGTAGCACCACCCACAGCGACACCAGTCAAGCAATTGACTGAGGACGAACAGCTTGCTCGAAAACTGTCAGCACCAGATCAACAGGTATTGCAAGACGAAGAAATCGCCAGACACCTGCAGCAGCTAGAAGTGCAAGAAGTACGGAGCAGGTCCAACAGCAACGTCGACCAGCAGCCGCGCCCGGTGAGCCTGGCATTGCCGACGCATCAGTGGATGCCATCGCTCACACAGCAAAGATCATCGCAGTCATTGAGACCACACTCTCAAAGCATACCTACAGGCTCTCAGTCTGGTCCTGGATTGATACATCAGCGATCATACCAAAGCATGAGAACGCACTCTCAGAGTCTCTCTTCTGATGTTCCTTGGAGTCCAGGATCCTTTGGCCCACCACCTCAGGCACAGCAAAGATATAGCTTACTGCCAGAAGCCGTTCACGAACAGACTCCTCAGCTCCCTCCTAGGCGCCAACCATCTGCGGGAATGAGTAGCTTACCAGAAGTCGTGATTGGCGACATTACCCACTCTGTACAGGCGCCAGCAGATCCAATTGCTCTGGCGACTTACCTCGAAGAGCATCGTCAAGTCCCGTACCCGCCTCAGTGGAGACTTGGCCCCGTTGTCAAGAAGTATCACGCCCAGACGAGCATCACAGCAAACTTGAACTGGCTGGATACGCCAGAGTCGTCCGCTTGGTTGACCCAACGACGATCGGAGACATCTGCGGTCCCGCCATCTGCCGCCTTCTCCTTCAACTTCAAGAAAACAGGAGGCAAATATCGTGATCCAAGATTCTCATGGGTCATGCAGTGCAACGATGCCGAATCTGAGATCAAAAAGCGAGAGTCAACATGGTCCTATGAATTACGCCTTGATTTGAAGAGCGGCGTGCGTAAAACCGAGATTCTAAATCCTGGCGGTGGGAAGATGAATATACTTACCACATACGTTCACGCACCGAACTATGATTCTCTCCGGTTTGTTGCCAACGACGGGAGGTCTTACCTCTGGGTCAGCCACATGCCTCTGAGCTCCTCCAATGGACGTCGCTACGATGTCCTCCGTCACGCGCTCTTTGTCGCAAACAATACCAACATAGATCCACTGTATGGAGAGATCGTTGCAGACCATACATACTGGGACGGCTTCGACGATGACCATCGTGTCCATGAAGGCATCATGTGCATGGAGTGTCAAACAAAGCCGATCGCAGGCCAGCGATGGAAGTGCAAGACGTGTCTAGACCACAACATATGCGGTCTCTGCCACCTCAATGGAGCACGGAGTTCCATTGAGCCACGTTGCAAGCTCTCACTCACATGTCTTCCTGATGAGACACTTGCCATACGATCTCCGACCGTCAGCCACGCGCTCGTCGTTGCGTCCATTCAGGTTCTGAAGGACTGGCAAAAGGATCAGATCCGGAAATACAGAAGCAAAGACCCCTGGGGATTCATGAAGACAGAGGAGGAAGCGCGGCAACATGACTTAGGCAGGCTCAGCTACTGGAGAGGAAGTGATATCGGCAAGAAGCACCTCGATGCGCCGTTGAGAGTCAGGAGCAGATCTGAGACTGCAGAAGCGATGCAGAATCCCAATGGAATTGGAAGCGCTTTGGGTGGACTAGCAGACGCTGGTCTGGCGCTTGCAGCAAGAGGGCAGCAAGGCGGTTACGAAGGGCATCACGGTGGACACCACACCTATGGTGGAGATGGGGGAGGTTGGGGTGGCGGAGGTGATGGCGGCGGAGGCGGGGGTTGAATTAGACGAACAACGATCAGCATGTGCTCAATCTGCTACAGGTAGCTCGATCTGGAGTTCCATCATGTTGGACCGTATTTAGGCTGCGTGCACTGCCTGTAAAACATTGCTGAGGTGGATGGTGAGAGAAGCCGCGCGAGTCAGGGCCAGCAGGAGCTTGGGGCGACATGCGTCATCTCAACTTTTGTGGATAGCTGAAGGGTGCAGCACCACTTTAACATCAACAACGTCCAATCGTGATACTCACTCACTGCATATTGTTTCTGGACAGAATTGACACTACACAATTGCAGCAGAACTAGACGGCCGTTCGCTCCAGTCATGCCCACACCGACAGAGCCCCCACCACCGTACGAAGACGCGGCGAAGGAGCCCCTTCTATCAGACCGCAAGTCGCCAGGCCCTTCAGACTCGAAACAGCCTCCGAGAGGCCCAGCGCCGCCCCGAGGACCGCCTCCGCCGCTCAGCCTGCCCGCACTGAACGAGCTGCGGCGGAAGCGTGTGATCCTCGCCTCCGCATCGCCTCGGCGAAAGCAGCTGCTCGCCCAGCTTGGTCTACAAAACGTGCAGATCATACCGTCAAAATTTGCAGAGAACCTTTCGCACGACCTTGGCGCGCTCAACTACGTCCTTGAAACCGCGACCGCTAAAGTACTCGACGTGTACCGCAGCGAGATCGACAACACAGATCAGGGCGAACCTGCGCTGTTCATTGGCGCAGACACTATCATAGTCAGCCACGATGGCAGGATATTGGAGAAGCCTAGAGGCGCTGAACATCACCTCTCCATGCTGAAGATGCTGAGGGATCAAGGCGAACACAAGGTCATGACTGCTGTCGCGGTTATGAAGCCATTAGAGAGTGCCATAGACCCTGGGTACAGGCTGGAAACACATGTCGAGGAGACAACGGTCAAATTCGACCCATCAGGTACGTCGTGCGCTGAGGAAACAGAGAGCAGAGCTGACACCCGGTAGTCACAGACGAGCTTATCCTCGCATATGTACGGACGCGCGACGGCAACGATAAGGCAGGCGGCTATGGCATCCAGAGCGGCGGTGCGGTACTGATCGAGCGAATCGAAGGATCGTACGACAATGTCGTCGGCCTACCAATACGCGCCACGCTGAAGCTCATTGAGAAGGTCATGGAGCCTGAAGAGGAGCTGGACGACGACATGGACAACTTCTTCGTGCGAGAAGGTGACTAGGAGCATGGGCCCAGTGCGAGAAGACGTACGAAGAGGACGGTTCCTGTTCCATGCAATGATCGGAGTGCAGAGCATACAGCGACGCGCAGAGTTGCACATTTAATAGAGATAGAATTGCACAATTGAATACGGAAGCCTTGAGAACGTTCGCACGAAAAACCCTCAACGGCCGAACGGGCACTGACCTCCTGACTCGCCTAGCAACGATGTTGAGGCTCTTTTGACTACTGTGGACGATCGCTAACTCCACGCCGAAGAGTCCAGCATACGTGTGCTGCTGTGTCTCGCTTTAAGGACTGACGCAGCAAGCGGTGTAACATGCGCCCGCTTCATACATATCTTTTGACCCTCAATGCATGATTTCTCAACTCGAGCTCAAACCCCTCATTGGTAAGGCTCCCCCACTTGCCTCGGCTCTCCTAAAACACATCACTGCGGGCACTTGACTTGAAGCGGTATACCTCCGGACAGCCCATCGTCGTCATCCCTCCAACGCTTTCCACAGACACGTAGAAGTTTCTGCATCGAGCGTTGTTCCGCCCAACATTGCTCTGCAGAGTCGCGGCCGAGGCAACCATTCCAGTTCGATCGCTCTGCTCGGCGGACGAAACACACCGCAAGAGGCATCTCTCTCGGGCAGAGAACGGCGAAAGGGGCGGAACTGACCCAGCTTTACCCAGCTTGTCCAGAGTCCGCAGCTTGATGCGCGCTGCTGGACCCTTCACGATGATGCAATACCGTTTTGGCTAGGCGCGTGAAGTCATATTTATAATCGCTGCAGAGTGCAAGTATATGTAGGGCCTGCCTGCCGTTCAGACTACGACACCACACCAATTGCTTCCCTTCCCCAAAAGTTTTAAGATACCCTTTCTTCCTTTACTTGATACCCACAAGCACATCACACACCGACACAATGGTTCAGAACAAGGGTGTTATCTTCAAGAAGGTACCTGAGGGCTGGCCGGTCCCTGGCCAGGACCTCGCAGTCGAGGCCCGCGAATTCGACCTCGAGCAGCAGATTCCCGAGGGCGGTCTCATTGTCAAAAACTTCTACGCCTCATTCGACCCTTACCAGCGTGGCCGCATGCGCGAGGCCGGCAAGAAGTCCTACTCTCCTCCCTTCGAGCTCGGCCAGCCCATCACAAACCGCTGCATCTTCAAGGTCGTTAAGTCGAACAACAAGGACTTCAAGGAGGGCGAGGTTCTGATCACCCTCGGCATCACTCCCATCGAGGAGTACTCCCTCTTCGACGCCAACACCGTCAAGACCGTCCGCAAGCTTGAGAACCCCTACAACCTCGACCCTAAGTACTTCCTCGGCCCCCTGGGCATGCCCGGCCTGACCGCCTGGTCCTCCTTCTACGAGATCGGCCAGCCCAAGAAGGGCGAGACAATCTTCATCTCGGCCGCCTCTGGTGCCGTCGGCCAGCTCGTCGGCCAGCTGGCCAAGCACGAGGGCCTGAGGGTGATCGGCTCTGTCGGCGACGACAAGAAGCTCGACTTCATCAAGAACGAGCTCAATTTCGACGACGGTTTCAACTACAAGACCGAGAAGCCCGCGGACGCACTCGCCCGCCTCGCACCCAACGGCATCGACATCTACTACGAGAACGTCGGCGGCGAGCAGCTCGAGGCCGCCATCAACGCCATGAACAATTTCGGTCGCATCATCGCTTGCGGCATGATCTCCCAGTACAACCTCAAGCCCGAGGACAGCTACCCCATCAAGAACTTGATGCAGGTTGTTGCCAAGCGCTTGACCATCCGTGGCTTCATTGTTGGTGACGAGAACATGGGACCCAAGCACGCAAAGGAGCACCAGGAGAAGCTCCAGAAGTGGCTATCCGAGGGCAGCTTCAAGGCCAAGATCAGCGTCACTGAGGGCATTGACAACGCTGTTGATGGTTTCTTGGGTATGCTGAAGGGACACAACTTTGGAAAGGCGGTGCTGCAGATTGCGGATTTGGAGAAGGAGCAGTAGATTATGATACCAACCTGGCCTAAAGAGCCGTAATGAATTATTTGAACTATCAGATCATGCAGCTCGATTGCTGTCTTGTGCACGTGGTCATCCTGCCCGTTTCAATCCAATTGTTCTTCTCGCTAGAAGGCTCTTGCCTTACCAATGCCCAGGTCAAGCCGAAAAAGGCATGCAGCTGCGATGACCGCTGCGTGAGCCAGGCTTGAAGTACCACCTTCGAAGTGCGAACGATCCATTGTTGTTGCGCGGAAGGTCCTCCCGAGAGAAGAGCATGCGTGCCTAGGAGGCCTGGGGTGTCACTGTAGCGCGCTGGTGAAGCTGATCGGAAGGTCTTAGGAAAGATTGTTGACGAGATATCGTCACTCGAAACGGGTGCGGTGCACGTCAGTCTGCAGGAACGACCTCAGGAGCAAGCTCTTTGCGCGTTAGCACGAGTGACACCAATAGCGATGCAAGGACGAGCCCTGGCGACATCCTTAGCACATGCAAAGAAAGACCAGATCCAGCGTTCGAAGTATTCCATTCCCATATCACCCATCTGTACACACTACCCTACACTGTTATACCATCCGCGATCAATTTCCACCTCCTGTACTGCCCATCCTGCTCAAGTACCGACTTCCTTCACTCTGAATAGTATTGCGCCTGCAGCGCCAGCTGTGAATAAGAGAAGAGAAAAAAGTTACAAAGTGAAGTAAAGATTACAGGCGCATTCGCGCCCAAGTCCAACGCGTAGAAAGGACAACGCCGTGCCAGAATGAAACGCCACCTAATGCAAATATTATCGAATCCTTCGCTGATGCTCTATCCAGCGATGCGCGAAAAAACCGCGAACAAAACGAGATTATCGGTCTGTGCTTTCTGCTTCTCTGTGGTGTTGATGCTGACAGCGCGGAGCGGTGCGTGCTGTCAGTTGTAGATCTGTCGAATCGAACAATATGTTCAAGAATGTTGGCGCCGTTCTGGAGGTGCTGTTCACTTTCCTGCTCGTCTTCTGCCCATCTGGCGGAAGAAATCCATGACCTTCTTACTGCTGCCCGAGCTGCCCTTGTTTCCACCAGTGCTCTCGTAAGCATCTTCAAACTTCCTGTGCTTCTGGAGCTTGCCACCTCGTTGCTCTGGCTCGCCACCCATGCCCTGAGGGTACTGTGCACGCGACGGCTGCGATCCGTGGGACTGAGTCGGTGTCATCTGCTCGCTGGTTTGGCTGTCGTTGGGATGCTGTCCGTACGGTCGGTTGGGTGCTTGGCTTGGGTGGGGCTGTCGAGGGTTGGGGAACTTGTCATCGCCGATAGGGGCCTGCTCGGGGTAGTTGAATTGTGTCTGTTGAGGCGGCGCCGAGGACGGACCCGGTGCGCCATGGGATTGGGTGCTGGCGTTGGGGTGACGGATGCGCGAATTGCTGTCCTGCTGGCCATCGTAAAACCCAGGCACGGCGTTGCTGCCCATTGTGCTCTGACTAGGAGAACGGGACTCATTGCCGCGACCGAATGCCATGCCGGAGCGAGAGCCGTTGCGGGCTCGGCCTGCATTAGATCCGCGGCGCTGACCGTAGCCATCGGCAGGCATGCTTTCTCTTTGCGAGCCGAAGTTCTTCGAGAAAGAAGATGGAAGCAGGGAGAAGCGGCGAGATGTCTTGGTGCCGTCGTCTGTATTCTTGCGGGAGAAGCTGAAGGATGGACGGCGTCTTGAGTCTGTGCTGGGTCGTGGTCCTGACGATCCTATCGAGTTGTCGTTCGACATAGCAGCGGGCATCGACGTAGGTGGGTACCTCTTCTGCTTACGCTCCTCACCATGCTGGTTGTAAGAGTCCTGGGACGTAAACGATCCCTTGGGGTCTTGAGAGTAAGAGTTCTGACGACCACCAAACATGGATGTCATACGGCCAAGCGTCTCTGTAACAGTGTTTGAGCGCTTGTGGCCACCCTTGGGATGACCACCAGTAGGTCCAATCTGCGTAGACTGCACCCGCTGGGTGCTTGGCTGCCCAATGCTGGGCTCCCCCATTGCCACAGGCTCCTGTGGAGGGCACGGGGCTGAGATGGAGTAGTTCTTCTTCTGGGGTTGCGAGAAGCGACCTTCGGCATTGGTGGGCGCCACAGTAGCTGCCGCTGGTTGCGCATACGAGTTGCCACGCGATGGCATCCTTGATCCACCAAGTGTGCCGCCTGTCGAAGGCCGTGTCGTTGCCGTAGGCGCAGTACTGAAGGCAGTGTAGTCCGACACTGATCTCTGAGGCTGACCGCTTGGCCTGGCTTGTGGAGGAGCTCCTGCACCGCTTGCAGAGCGAGAAGGTCTCGAGCTGGAGGTAGATTGGTAACCATCTGTAGTCACGTTGGCGGCTTCCACAGGCACTCGTTCGGCGGGGCGAGCCTTTGGTGTGGCATCAGCAGGTGGTGACGCTTCGCCGCGCTGCGTCTGCGATTGAGGAGCAACGTATTCGACTTGGACGGTTCGGCGCTTGTTGTCGCGGGAAGTCTTTGGCTTCTCAGCTGTTGAGTTGATCTGCTCTCGCTTGTTGGCTAGACCACCGTGCGCAGACGGAGGCGCCTGGGTCTTGGTCGGCTCGCGGACAGATGCACTCCTTGCGAGAGGGGGTGGTTGCTCGTATGGCTCTTCTACAGCGATGTCAGTGTGTTTTCCACAGTGATTTGTTTTAAATCTCGTACTAGCATAGACGGAGCCTTGCTGCGGCGCCTCGGCGGCATTGCTGGTGGTGATGAAGCCAACAACATGTGCGTAGTCTGCCAGCCAGCTATGACGAGCAACTTCGAACAGATCGGCGCGCTTGCGTGGGTCCGGGACGAGGATCCTCTTGAGAAGGTCTCTTGCGTGCGGTGTGACGTATTCAGGGAAAGTGAGCGGGGTGGAGACGATGTACTTGTACAGGAGGTTGATGTTGTCACCCTCGGGGTTTGCTGGGTCGTCGTCGAAAGGCAGGTAGCCGGCCAACATGGCGTACTATGAATTGTCAGCTTGCAAATGCGAAGGTGGTTCCACACAGCTCACCAGAATGACACCGCAACTCCAGACATCGACCTTGCAACCGGTGTAGAGAGAGTCGCTGACCACAAGCTCGGGCGCCGCATAACAGGGACTGCCACAACTAGTCTGCATGAGGTCACCACGCCGCGTCTCAGGGTTGTCAAGACCCAGTTGCCGTATGAACTCCTTGTCACCCAGTCTGTACTCGATATCCTCGCTCAGCTCGTCCTTGGGGTCGAAGGTGTTGGCGAACCCAAAGTCGGTGATGATGATGTTCTTGTTGCGGTCCAGCAGCAGGTTCTCGAGCTTCAGGTCTCTGTGCACGATACCCCTTTTGTGCAAGTAGCCCACACCGGAGATGAGCTGGGCAAACAGCTTGCGCGCCGGGCCGTCCTTCAGGTAGCGATGGTTGAGGATGTAGTCGAACAGCTCACCGCCAGATGCATACTCGAGGATGATGCCAATGTGTCGCTCCGTCTCCACCATCTCGTGCAGCCGAACAATATTCGGGTGGTCCAGCCCGCGCAGGATGTGGATCTCGCGGTAGATCTTGGCCAGGCGGTTGGAGTTGCTGCCCAACGTCTCTCTTCGTATCAGCTTGATAGCCACTTCGACGCTGCTGTCGCGCTTCCAGCCCATCTTGACCTTGCCGAACTCGCCCTCACCGAGCGTCTGGCCGAGGATGTAGTTACCGAACTTGGTCCGCTTCGTGGAGCCCTCGCTCTTCGAGTGGTCCTGCCTGCTCTTGCCGCCAGCATTGCCAGCACCGCGGCCGCCGTCGTCGACGCCCTCGCTGCCCACAAGGCCGAGGCCGGTGATGGGCGTCAGGTCGGCACCCGCACCGACGGGCGCCCGCTCGGCCTGGCGCGCCTGCTCGCGGGCGATGTCGTCTTGGGGGTCGGACACGCCTATCCGGTTGATGACGGTGCTCTCCTCGCGGGGCAGGTTCGTGCCGATAGGGGGCTGCCCGACGGCGGTGGCAGAGCGGCTGTGCCCGGGCTGCGGGCGACTCGACTGGCGGCTGCTCGAGGGTTGGGCGTTGCTGGTGCGGTGCGAGGAGGTCCGCGGGGGCGGCATGGGGCCGTTGGCGTTCATGGTGTCGTGCGTCGAGGGCGGCTGCGCGCGGGGGGAGGTGGTCGACGCGCCGGTCGAGGGTCGTCGCGCTCGGGGGGACTGCTGGTAGTGCTGCTGGCCATGCGCCGGGGCGACAGCAGCAGACATACTACCTGGGTAGAGCGGTGTCGGGGTGGATCAAAGATATTGGCGCGGGGAGTGAGCTGTCGGGCACTGGTCGGCTAGCCTGATCGACTCTGACTGAGTCTGCACAGCACCTGACGGAAGGCGCGGCGCAGGACCGTCGCGGAGACTGCGCGTGCAGGCTGGAGCTGCAGGTGGGCCTGGCGATGGCCGTTGGCGTTGATGTTGTCTGGAGCGGGTCGCGGTCGCGCTGGGAGGACGGCTGGGCGGACGGCTGGGCGATTGGCTGGCCGCTGGACTGCAGAACCCTTTCACGTGGAAGCCGGATGCTACAGAGCGCAACCGTGGATCGTCGCGACGCGGACAGCGCTGGTGCAGGCAGACAGGCAGGCGGCACAGGCAGCTCTCGACGACGCTCGACAGAGGACCCGTCGTGTTCACGGCGTGCGTGGAGGAAGTGAGCGAATGCAGCGCAGACGGTCGTCAGGCGCGGCTGGGGCCAGTCTTCTAACGAGATTAAGGTTGCGGCGGCTTGACGGCTTGGAAGAAAGGAGAGCATCAACCACAGCTCGGCCTAACAGCAGCCGTACATAAACATCGCGTTCCCAGCATCAGCCCAATGCGTGTTTTCTTCCTAGAGCTCCCCAATCTCCACCGCCGGGTCTGACCTGGCGAGCATGAGCACTAGATCTGCCTGCAGTCTGCCCTTCCTCAGGCACGCGCTGCTCTGCTGGCGGCGACGCGCCTGCCCGCGCTGCTAGCCAGTCCAGCTGCATCTCCGTTCGACGGCGAGCCAGGATCACGGCAGGGTTGCGAGCGATTTGAAACAGCGACAGCCTGTCCAGTGCGCAAATTGCACTTCATGCGGCACTACACTACTTACGCGCACCTCGTGCTGCAAGACCACCATGACGCTGACCTCGACGCCCACCAGGAACGCTTTTCCACTTGCTTCTGCTGCATCCATGACGTGACGCTTGACTCCGCGACGCTGACACCGCCGCTGCTGCCCCTGAGCCCACTGCCCGCCCTCACTGCCCGCAAGGAACTACAACATTGCAGTTCGCTTCAGCGCACTTGGCCAGGCACAACTCAGCGACTCGCTTGTCTGTCACCATGTCTCAGCCGCGATGCTGCAAGGGAAGCGCCCTGCATGGCCTCCCGTCAACTCGCGTCTTGACCCAATCACCTGCCCGCCAGCACCATGACTCGAGACGGTCTGGCCGTCTCCCCAAGCAGACATTGAGTGGCCGTCAAACATCACTTCATTCTTCCAAAAACAACATCTCCAGCTCGAACCTAACACAACAATGACGCAGCGCCGCCTAACCTGCAGAGTCCTAGAGGGTAGCTGGTGCACCTTTTCGGAAATTGGACGACGCTTTGATCGCCCTTGCCGTGTGTCACCTGGCCCACTGCTTCCCGCTTAGCCTCTCTGGCCAGTGCTGGCCGACTCGAGTCTTCGGGCTCGCAACCATCTCTGTGCACCGTACAATGTCTTATATCACTAGGATGCGTGGTAAAGATGGAGAGGGCGAGTTCGTGTCGACGTCACACAAAGCAGTTGTTGGGCTTGGGAGTCATATCATTTCTGTCGCCTTGACGGCTGTGTATTCTCCTGCCCTATGCGGCACGTCTACCGCCGCGTTTCCATGGTACGCTGCTTAGATCTTGATCTCGCTTGGGAGGCCGATGTCCAGAATGTCCTTGCCGTTTTGAAGGTCCTTCTTGCCGGGCATCTTCCCTCTCCGCATCAGCTCCGCACTCTGTGATACGTTAGCGTTCGACTTGTTAAAGGACGCATCTAGTCGACTGGACGATGCAGTCGCCCGGATTCCACTGGACTTGACGTACCTGCGTCATGTAGGGATCCTTCATCATTGAGGCCACCGCGACGACCTCATCTCCGCTTGTGTAGTAAGCCACAAACGATGGCTTCTCGGTATCTCCTTGCAGCACAACATCGTCGTAGCCGTTGACTGTGTTACCGCAGTATCGTAGTTGCGAGCCGAGGGCTGACCAGAAGACAGGTATGAACGCCTTGGGCTTGGAGCCGGGCTCGTTGATCGACCTTGCAACTGAGCGACCGGCGTTCTGTGCAACGTTCCAATGCTCGATGCGAACGGGTGTGCCGTTGCCACCGGGTCCGTGGTAGGGGTAGGTCGCAATGTCGCCAATGGCGAAGACATCCTTCAGACCCTGGACCTCAAAGGCCTCGTTAGTCTTGAGAGATCCGTCCTTCTCCAGCTGAACGCTGGAATTATCCTTCAGGTACTCTGTTGCAGGCTTGACGCCTACGCCCTCAATGACAAGGTCTGCCTCGAGCGTGGTGCCATCCTTGAGGTGCACAGCTCCGACCTTCGATGAGTCGCTCTTGGAAGGTGTTGCCTTCTCGACACTGGCGCCCATCTTGAACTTGACGCCGTTCTTCTCAAGCAGGCCGCGGAAAATCTTTCCAACCTTCTTTCCCATGACACGCTCCATCTGTTGAACGTCAGCTTGTTGTCACTGAACTCCGTGGGCTATTACTCACAGGCTCTTCTTCCATACCGACGATAGTGACGTCGTTCTTCATGCCGGCGAGGCAGTTGCCAACCTCCATACCGATGAAAGAGCTACCAACGACAACGACCTTCTTGCCGTTGTCGCCGACGACCTTCAGAATATTCTGTGCGTCTGGCAACGTACGCAGCAAGAATGTGTTGCCCAAGTCACCCTTGAGACCCTCCAGGGGTAGAAAGTTGGGTGTGCCGCCAGTGGCCAACACGAGCTTCGAGTACTCGTACGACTTGCCGGATTTTGTCTCTACCTTCTTGCCCGAGAAGTCAACGCTCTTCGCCTCGTCCTCAATGAAGTCGATTGATGCATCCTTGTAAAAGTCCTTCGACCTCCACGCAGCCTTGCTCAGGTCAGCAAGAAGCGCCTTGGAGAGCTTCGTTCGGTCGATCGGCTGGTAGCCTTCCTTCGAGATGACTGTAATCTGACCCTTGTAGCCTCCACCGCGAAGACCTTCGACGGCACCGAGGGTTCCGGAGCCACTACTTGGGTAAGCGCGTGTTAACGAGACATGACAGAGGAAGCACATACCCTCCAATAACAAGAACCTTCTCGTCGCTCACTGACGAGCACTTCAGGTTCAGATTCCTCCTGGATGCCTTCAATGTGTCCTCATCTGTCTTGACGTAGACAGCTCCGTCACGTTCGAAGACTTCAAACTTCGAAATTGGGTCCAGAGCCGGGGCATCCTCGACGTCACCGGTAGCGACATTGAAGCAAGCTGTGCGGTGTCAATGTATGGCATTCAAGGTCTGTTAGCATTACGCACCTCCGTGCCATGGACATGTCAAGCGGCCTTCTGGTGTGAGCACACCCTTCGCGAGTGGCGCGCCGTAATGTGTGCAGTTGGGCGAGGTGGCATGGACCTTGTCCTGTACCTTCAGCAGCAAGACTTTGCCGCCCTCGACACCCTCAACCTCGACCTCCTTCTTCTCGCCGTTCTTCAATTGAAGGGACGTGACGTCCTTAAGCTTGAACTCTTGCGCCATGGTTCTGAAAGTTGTGCTGAATGCAGCTCTTTGAATATTAGTTGTAACAGATTGTGCCTTGCACTGAAGCTGTAATGAAGTTCGAAGAGGCCGTAGAAGACGTAGTGACTGCATTAAAGGATGTATGACGAATGCTGGAGGTCGTCGGCGGTATATGAGCTATGCAGCAGCTTGCTGGCAAATCGCGGGGCTGCTGACCACGCTTATTCCATTGCGACTTGATTTGCTGATGTGACATCATGAAGTGCAGGCACGACCGCGTCTTCGGCAATCGATAAGGAAGGCGCGTAGGGACGTGTCGAGCCGAGTGACGTTTACGATCCTGGCAACACCGAACATCGACGTTCTCAATTATCGTATCGTCAATAGCTGTTCCAGGCGTTCTAATTTGCTCTGGCTTTGAGCGACAGCTGAACGACTCCAATCACCCAGCGATCTTCGATCGCTGTGACTGCGGTGACGTACGGGTGACAGCCGGCGGTCCCAAGCTCACGATGGCCCGTCAGTTGTTTCAAACTGTCAGTTGCGCAATTGGTTACTGACGAAAACAGACACATCTTTCCCGAGTGATCTGCCTGTCCCTCAGGACGACGGCGCATGTGAAAATCTGAATGGTTTCAGGATCCCGTCTGTCTCCTTACCATCCACTTCAGGCGACCACGTAGATGTGTCGAAGCTCGCAGGACTCGCCATCATCTTCTGCTACCCACGAACGGGCGCTCCAGGCGAACAGATACCAGATGAGTGGAACGTGATCCCAGGTGCACGAGGCTGTACGCCTCAAGCTTGCAGCTTTCGCGATGAGATGGGCGAGCTGCGTAGCCGAGGCGTGAATACCATTTTTGGCGTCTCAACCCAGGGTACCCCATACCAAGCAGAGGTCAAGACCCGCGTGCATCTCCCGTACGAGCTATTGTCCGACGCCAATCTTCAATTCACAGAAGCCTTGAAACTACCCACGTTCGAATGGCAAGGCAAAAAGCTCATCAAACGACTTGCACTCGCTGTCGAGGATGGCCAGATTATCAAGGTCTGGTATCCGGTCTTCCCTCCAGATGCAAATGCAAAGGAGGTGGTCGCGTGGCTGGCGCAGAAGAACTAGCGGCTCTACTACCGAGCTGACCTCCTGAAACCACCTCGCGGTATCAGGCACGAACTTAGCGTATTTGACTCGAACTTTTCCGGACGACACGACAATCCTACGCGGGCGGTTGCCTGCATCCGGAGCAGCATGTCAACAACATGAATCGTCTTTACTCACGCATTTGTGTTCACGAGCAGGGCGCGCTCGAGCGCGCTCGCGCTGCTAATGCGCAACATCTTCGCCGTTAGGTCCACCTCATTTCCCTCGAGCTTTTTTCGCTGTGAGACCGCTGTCACTTGCCTCGAATAGTCGTTTTCGGTGGAAAGTTTGCGACGCTGCGACGATGGCGCAAGGCTAGCGCAACATCAAACCACCAAGTTCAGACGGATCTACTTACGGCTACTCCCAATAAAGTATCCGCCTTCTAGTCAACCGTACAATAACGTGGAAGACCCCGTTTCGGACGCGATGTTGTGGCAAGGCAGTGTTTGCAGTGAGGACCTTTGTCAACCCCAAAATCTGATGCCTTTGGACATCGCATACTTTCGTTAACAGGCTTACAAGCGTTCGAAACGATCTTTATATTCATGTATGATCTTGATATCCACGCGTGGAAGAACCAAGCTAACCACACGGCGTTGTAGTACTCTCAAACCTCTACGTTCTTTTCTTTACATTCTTTAATCATAATGTCTACCAGTACAAGGCACGCTGTCTCCACCAGCATAAGGCGCGATGTTGCTACCAGTACAGGACGCGATGCTTCCACAAGTACAAGACGCGCTTTCTCCCTCGATGTCGATACCACGACCCCTTCACCAACCGCGTCCGACTCAATTACCTCAGATACATTCCCTACGGACATCCTTGCCTCACCCACGTCCACAAACACAGCCACGCCCACACCCACATCTACCGCCCGTAGCAACACCTGTTCTTCGAATAGTAATTGTGCCGATGATGGTATCTGCTCAAGTGGTACATGCTCCAGCATCAGTCAAGCCGCGCCGTTCGCACCTGCTGGAAGCTTAGGCGCAGAACCGACATCACGATTGAATTCAAACGCAGCCGTTGGCATCGGGGTGGGTGTCGCGGCATTGGTGCTATTAATGACAGGTGCTGGGTTCTGGTGGTTCAAGTTCAGACGGGGTGGACAACAGCCCATCACATCACCCGAAGCACCGCCCACAACACGCGACCGATCGGCGTCAAGTGCGACAAAATGGACATTAGATAATGACCAAAGGACACTAGTCGCCTCTTTACCGAATAGCCCACAGCATGCTGCGTTTGCTAGGCAAACACGAGGGTTTCCTGCGGAGTTCTATACAACGCCAGGAAAAGTAATCGATGATGAGAAGGATATCGCGGAGTACAGACAACGTGATCGGGCAAATCAGGATGTACAGTCGCCAACGAGTCCCGTCAACAAGGCTCTTCCAGAACCGCCATCCGAGGAAAAGCGCTATGCGATCAACGTCAACATCAATAAGAGCATGATTTTCGATGACATTGCTTTCAATGCCGCAGCTTATGCTACAAGCCCCATCTCCACATCGTTGGAGCGTGCGCCGAAATATCGCTTCGAGGAGTACCTCCCTCCTGTCCCAGCAAACAATCCCCGAATTTCCATTACGAAGACCGTAAGCAGAGGGAGCGCAATGAGCTCTGAGTACGAGCTGGAGAATTACCCACACGGCGGTAGTCACTTAGGATCCTGCCGCAACTCCAGGTCAGATGCTGGTAGCATCTACGACGCGTCGCAAAGCCACGACCGTAGAGGCAGTGCTCTGGCAAGGCTAGAAGCCAATCTTATGCTACCGGATCTTCCGCCTCCCAGTCCCAGTTTCAGCTTCCGTTCATATGATTGGTACCAGGATATCATCGCTGGTGACCAGTCTGCTGTCGAAGGATCGAACGAACTACCAGCGGTCGGACAAGCCAAGACCCCGGAATTGCCTGCACGAAACCCAGCAAGAGGCGTCAATCCTCTCCTTTCGAACCCTCCTGATGTGGACCCCAGCTTGATGCCAGAACCACTCTCTCCAGCTTTCCCTTCGCCTGTTGCGAGCTCACACCTTCACCCAAGCTCCGCCCGATTGTCTCAATTTCCGAGCCCGACCAATCCCAACTTTCGCTTATCTCCGACTGTTTACCAAATGCCCAACCGGGCTCCAGTGTCGAAGCTAGTACCAAGCCTACCGAGCACCCGGCCAGTGAGCGAGGCGTCGACGATGACTACAACGACCATGATGACGGGAAGGTATTCGCAACGATACTCGCGTTTTGCCAGCTGGTATCCCGAAGACGATCTCGAAATCCTCGAAGAGGATCTAGCGCTACCACGGTTCCCGATGTACAGCTCCATGCGCGCAAGCGTAGTGAACGGCAGTGAAGCTTCGCAAACTGCACGAACGACTGCACGAAACTCGGCCCGCAACTCAGCTCGTAATTCTGTTCACAAGCCAAGAAGCATGGGTGCGCCACGACCACAAAGTATGATGACCACTACGACGCAGAAGAGCCACTATTCGAGGAGTTGGCTGCCAGATGATGGATTGTATTTACCGACGGAAGGCACAGAGGACTCTTTTGAAGTGTTCCAGCGCGAAAGACTGGCGAGTAGACCGACAAGCTACTCTCCACTTGCTTAGACCCTGTTTTGCTCGAGCTTCAACACGGCTGAGACATTTTTCTTTCCTATTTACTACGCGTCTTCGAGCGCGCTTGCCTTCGTTCGAACAGATACCAGGCGTTCCGACTTACAGCCAATCGTTATTTGTTTTCTTTGCGATATTTTGTCGGCACGGAGCCTTACCGGACGGGCAGGGCGTAAGGCTGCAAATGTGGAGGTGCAGATGTGGGAATTACGGGAGTTTGGAGAGCACAAAGCTTGTCCTGTTCCGGAGATTGATCGATCGACGACGCGATGGCGGTGGTGGATTTCGCACTTGAGCCTCATGCCTCATGTATTTGTAGGAGTGCTTAGACACTCACGCTAATAAGCCAGAACAATGCAAACATAATGATCACATCAACCTCAGTTGGCCCCCCGCCTGTATCTGTTGCACTGCATAGTTGTCTGATTCAAGCGGTTGTCGACTTCTTCGGAAGCAAGGCGGAGGCGCAAAGCTTGTTGCATGCCAATTGTGGGGAACATGGTGACCTGCACTACTCCACTTGTCCTACCTGCGGCTCAAGGACGTTGAGATGCAACAGCGACATCGTGGAAAACAAGCTCCCGTGGTACGAGTCTTGTATGGTCAAGCTGTCAACCCGCGTGTGTTCTAACGTTCTAGCGCCCAAGGTTGCTGAAGCGATGCTCGCTGTTCGGCCTGTATACCCGCCGCCGATTGGTCATTTGTCGGCACGACAGTGATGCTTGGAAGGGGATCATGTGGACTGGACATCACTCCGCCGAACTCGTGCATCATTGCAGCTCTTCCCTGCGAGCATCGTCATAACCTTGCAGCAGACTGCGGGGAACTGCACAATGGTCAACAAACAGCGCACAACCGTCGAGATGGGGCACAAGTATAAGTTGCAACGTCCCGCGCTGCCATGGAAGAGAGCAGTCGCAGCCACGACCTTGTGTCTTTTCTCTCTTTATTATCTCCATCGCACCTTCCGGAAGTCACCGCCCGCGGCTGAACTTCTCCAAGGCGCAGACATGGCTCCCTCAAGCTTCCTCCAAGCTTCAGCTCTGGTGACGTCGCTTGTGGCGTTGACGGCTGCTCAGAACCAGACGGCAACGCCAACGTCAGCTACTGGCTGGAGCACGACGCTCGCTGGCACTCCCACATCTTTCCGGCCTGTGTTTACAATTCCTGCGTCCGCAGACGTGGGAGCAGATGTTCTTCCCAATGTCCAGGATCCTCAAGCTGTCAATGCTCAGGATGTCTGCCCGGGATACAAGGCCTCGGAGTTGAAAGAGACCGATGGTGGTATCAACGCCGTGCTGACTCTGGCGGGCGCACCTTGCAACGTCTACGGTAACGACATTGATGTGCTCAACCTCAAGGTTGAATATCAGTCCAACAGTCGATTGGCAGTCAGCATTGAGCCGGCATACGTCGTACGTTCCTTGTTGAGAATCATAGGGGCCTCGGAATTGACACATTCAGGATGCATCTAACTCATCGCACTACATCGTTCCCGAAAGCTTGATTCCCAGGCCTCAGGCTGAGGACTCGCACGAGGATCTCGATCTTGCGTTCGCGTGGGGCGATGACCCGTCGTTCTGGTTTACCGTAACCCGCCACTCCACTGGAGATGTCATCTTCACCACCAAAGGCACACACCTCGTCTATGAGGACCAATTTATCGAATTTGTCAACAAATTGCCAGAGGATTACAACCTCTATGGTCTGGGCGAACGTATACACGGTCTCCGCTTGAACAACAACTTTACGGCCACCATCTACGCTGCTGACGTGGGCGACCCGATCGATCGCAACATCTACGGAAGCCACCCTTTCTACTTGGAGACTCGCTACTTCCCAGCAGGCGGCAATGGTACCAAGACGCCGCTCAAGCAATCCGAGATCAACGACGGAAACGATGGATATCCCACCGGTGGTAACGGCTCGGGATTCGAGTCCTACTCTCACGGCGTCTACCTTCGCAACACGCACGGCATGGATGTTGTTCTCAAGCCCACAAATCTGACCTGGAGGAGTCTCGGAGGTAGCATTGATCTCTTCTTCTTCGACGGTCCTACCCAGCCCGAGGTCACCAAACAATACCAGACCTCTGCCATTGGCCTGCCCGCCATGCAGCAGTACTGGTCGTTCGGTTACCATCAGTGTCGATGGGGATATCGCAACTGGACCGAGCTCCGGGAGGTTGTCGAGACACTCCGCAACTTCAGCATCCCCATGGAGACCATCTGGCTCGACATCGACTACATGGACCAGTATCGCGATTTCACCACAGACCCCGTTACATTCCCTGCTTCTGGTGTCAAAGACTTCTTTGACTGGCTGCACGGTAACAACCAGCACTTCATCCCTATCGTCGATTCTGCGATCTACATCCCTAATCCGACCAACGCCAGTGATGCGTACGACGTCTACACACGGGGTAACGACTCTGATGTGTTCCTCAGGAACCCCGATGGCAGCCAGTACATCGGTGCTGTTTGGCCTGGATACACAGTCTTCCCAGATTGGTTGTCTGTGAACGGTGTCTCATGGTGGGTCAATGAAATGGTCGAATGGCACAAGAGTGTTCCTTTCAGTGGCTTCTGGATCGACATGTCTGAAGTCTCGTCGTTCTGCGTCGGTTCCTGCGGCACTGGTAACGTCACACTCAATCCCGTGCACCCACCTTTCTCGCTGCCTGGCGAGGTCGGCAACGTCATCTACGACTACCCTGAGGGTTTCAACATCACCAATGCGACCGAAGCTACTACGGCCTCTGCTCTTTCAGCCAGCCAGGCCGCCGCTGCATCTGCGACCGCCGCCAGCTCTGTCTCCGCCGAGTATCTCCGCACCACACCTACCCCGGGTGTCAGAAACATCAATCACCCGCCTTACGTGATTGACAACGTTCAAGGCGACCTTGCTGTTCACGCTGTCAGCCCTAACGCAACTCACCAGAACGGCATGGTTGAGTACGATGTTCACAATCTCTGGGGCCATCAGATCCTCAATGCCACTTACCAGGGTCTTCTTTCTGTCTTTCCTGGCAAGCGTCCTTTCATCATTGGTCGCTCTACCTTTGCTGGAAGCGGTAAATGGGCAGGACACTGGGGAGGTGATAACGCGTCAAAGTGGTACTACATGTTCGCCTCCATCCCGCAGGCACTCTCTTTCTCGCTGTTCGGAATTCCAATGTTCGGCGTCGATACCTGGTGAGTTTGTCGCTTTGTTGAAACAGAATCACAGCTAACACACTGACAGCGGTTTCAATGGCAACACTGACGCCGAGCTTTGTGCACGCTGGATGCAGCTCGCGGCCTTCTTCCCCTTCTACCGCAACCACAATACCTTATCCGCATTGTCCCAGGAGCCTTACCGCTGGGAAAGCGTCGCTTCTGCTTCTCGTACCGCGATGCACATCCGTTACTCCCTCCTGCCGTACATGTACACCCTCTTCCACCAGGCCCACACGACTGGCTCCACAGTCATGCGTGCTCTGGCGTGGGAGTTCCCCAACGAGCCGCAGCTCGCTGGTGTTGACACGCAATTCCTGCTCGGCCCTAACATCCTCGTCACGCCTGTTCTGGAGCCTCAGGTAGATACTGTCCGCGGTGTCTTCCCCGGTCTCGTCGATGGCGAGTTGTGGTACGACTGGTACACTGGCGAGAAAGTGCAGGCTGAGGCCGGCGTCAACACGACCATCTCTGCTCCTCTTGGTCACATTCCCGTTTACATCCGCGGCGGCGCAGTGCTCCCAACACAGGAACCGGGTTACACTACGACCGAGTCGCGCAAGAACCCCTGGGGTCTTATCGTCGCACTATCTGCGGATGGCAGTGCATCCGGATCTCTCTACGTTGACGACGGCGAGTCCATCGAGCAGGAGAGTACCTTGGAGATCTCATTCGCTGCACAGAGCGGCTCGTTGAAGGCCAATGTTCAGGGCGACTTCAAGGACACCAATGCATTGGGCAACGTCACCATTCTCGGTGTCCACAACACCCCGACACAGGTCAAGTTGAACGATCTGACCGTTGACTCGTCAAAGATTGCGTACAACGCGACTGCGAGCACACTGAAGCTGTGCGATCTGAATGACCTGACCAGCGGTGGCGCGTGGCAGGGCAGCTGGACGTTGAGTTGGGCTTAGACGCAAAATGTATCTAGGTAGATGTTGAACCAGGTAGCTGGAATCGACTACGGTTCTTTACGAAGACCACCTCGCAAACATGACAACCTCGCCTTCTCCACACTACTGATAAACAACAACGATTGATGTATGAATGATGCCCTTGCGCCCTGTCCTACCTCGTTTCAAGTTTTGTTGTTAGCTCCTGTTACCCGTTAACGGGTGACGTCAGCGTGCTTGCATCTCAACTCCGCATCAAAACTACTGATCCCTTCAATACCGCCATGGCATAACCACATATCACC
This sequence comes from Didymella keratinophila, assembly GCA_011058865.1. Classification (NCBI taxonomy): domain Eukaryota; kingdom Fungi; phylum Ascomycota; class Dothideomycetes; order Pleosporales; family Didymellaceae; genus Didymella; species Didymella keratinophila. Next base: position 29,965 of record SWKW01000103.1, on the reverse strand, counting down.
CTGGTCTGTCTCTTGACACCAGCAAACCTCCCATCACATACACACATAAGCACGAAGTCTGCCAATCGACCTCTCAGCACATCCTCCACCATGGCAAACTCGAACGAAAAGAACGAGCCCTCAGTCGCAGAACTGAAGGAAATAGCCCAAAACGCAGACGCGCCCGAAGACAAACTCCAAGCCGCAGCCGCCCAAGCCGAAGCCGCCCTCTCCTCCTACAAAACCGCCTCCTCCCTCCGCGAAGCCGCAAACGCCATCCGCGACCCGGCCAAGCGCGAAAAATACCTGCGTGATGCGTACAACAAGGAAGTCGAGGCGCACGGCAACAGCAAGAAGGCGCGCATGCTGCAGTCAGGGGCGTTTCAAGGTACGGTTGGTGGCGCGGGGATTGGTGCTGTGGTTGCCGGCGGGTTGGGCACGGTGGTTGGGACCGTTGTGGGGACTGTGACGGCGGTGCCGGCGACGGCTGTTGGGGGGTTAGTGGGCGCGGGAGTGGGGTTGGGGCATGGGAGTTGGATCAAGTTGGGGAAAGCGGGGGAGGGCAAGGATGGGAAGAAGAGCGAGAAGGGTGAGAAGAAGGAGGGTGAGAATGGTGACGAGAATAAGGAGAATGAAGAGGGGCAGGCTGAAGAGGTGGATGTTGATGATGCGGTGCCGAATCCGGAGTTGTTGAGGCAAGCAGCTGAGGATATTAAGAAGGAACGGGAGAAGGGTAATTTGGACCCGGAAGGTGGTGATGATGCGGAGAAGAAAGAGCGGAGGAAGCCGAGGAAGCTGAATCGACAGGTCAGTGAGGCGGGGAAGGAAGAACGGACAGAGTCACCAAAGTCGGAGAAGAAGAAGCCGCGAAAGATTGAGGTCCGGAGCAAGCAAGAGGCAGTGGCGGCTTAGTGACGCTACTAAGGCTTCCCTCATTCTTGTACGTCTCTTACACCCTGCATACAGCGTTGCATATTGTCCCAATTCGTTCATGCACAATCTGTATGTTCTTGCACATCCTGTATTTTCTTTGTATCAAATAGCATTACAACAGCATTACAACACACGCTAGGAAACACATTAAACCTCCACATCTACTACACCGCGACCGCAGCATTCGTCTCAAAATCAGCAAAACCATTCATCCAGTCTTGCACAGCAGCTTCCTTATACTGCTTCTCAACCTCCACCAGGAAACCCGCCGGCGGCAACTCAGGCTCCAGCAACTTGCCGAGCTCCACCTTCAACATCCCCATCGTGACCTTACAATCCTTAGCCACCAGCCGCTTCACATTACCAAGCTCGAGCTGCTGCCCAGGAATCGCGCGCAGCAGCCGATCAACGATATCGACGGGACTGCCACCTTCATACAGCGCCGCAAACACCGCTTGGTAGATATGCGACTTGGTCGTGTACTTTGCGTCTGGGTTGCCGGCTTCTACCATCGCTGCTGCGTACATGTCGCGGTAGTAGTTGGACTTCCAGAAGGTGAATGGCGACTTGAGGAGCGCGTCCTTGTACCAGTCGCGGTCTAGGAAGTGAGGGACTGCAGCGTGGCCGACACAGCGCGGCATAGCCAAAGAGCCGTCCCAGTCGAGGATGCCGGTGATGTTGCCGTCATCGTCGATCAGGATGTTCTGCGTATCGAGGTCGGAGTGGCGGAGTGTGAATGTGTCGGTGGGAGAGGAGTGGAAGATGGGATGTGCAAGGACGATCTCGAGGATCTTCTGCGTGCCCAGGGTCATTGTCTCCTCCATAGTCAGCCCATTCGCTGATGATGGGATGTCGACCTGATCCCAGACGTTGTTGACGTACGCCTGGGTGGAGGCGAAGGGTCCACGCTCTTCATGGTCGTATGTATTCCAGAAGGGCCAGACGTAGTACTTGTCGACTGGGAGCCGCTTGCCCTCGACGTCGTCGAAGTACTCGTAGTACTCATCATCCTTGGCGTCGGCCAGATATGGCATGCCAATCTGAGCGAACTGCAAGGTGTTCAGCTCGGTCATGTGGCGCGCGAGCGAGCGGAGGAAGTTCAGGCGCTTGACCTCAATCTCCGGCGCGGGGGTTTCGCCAACCTCCTCGAACCAAAGCTCGGTGGCCGACTTGCCTGGCAGCTCCTTCATGACGATATACGGGAAGCCATACTCGTTGTCAAGAGTGGCGGAGTACGCGATGGGGTACGCAATGGGGATGTCCGTGTTGTCGCCGATGAGGCGCATAGTGTCGACCTCCTTGTGGAGCATGCGCTCGTCTTCTGGAGTCCAGCGATCAGGTGTGCCGTGGCCAGGTACCTTGACGATCCAACCTTCTAGGTCCGTCGTACCAGGCTTAAAGGTCTTGACCTTGAAGACAAGGTGGTAGGAGCCTTCTGCGGTGGAGAAGACGTCCATGGGAGCACCGCGGTAGTGGTATGAGTACTTGGTGAGAGCGGCGCGCATGAGCTCAACGACCGTGGCGTGGTCGATCTGCTTGATGATGTCCCACTGACAACGATCCGCGCAGTCTTCAACCTCGTCGAACTTGACGCCTGAGTCTTTGGCGACGTTGTTCCAGGGCCAAAGCTTCTGCTTGAGCTTGTTCAGCATATGAGCCAGCTTCTGCTGCTGGCCCTTTGACTCCTTGTTGGCCATGATCACAGAATTGGCTGGAAAGGACGGAGAGATAGCAACTGCCATCGGAGGAGGGACAGTCTGTGCCACTGCGATGGTGGTGACCTTCGCCTCGAGAGCTGTGAGTTTCTCTGACTGGGTTGGCAGCGATGTAGCTGGGGCATCGACCGAGAGCGTCGTGTTCGTGGAAGGTGAGCTCGCTGTGGACGAGGTCTCCTCGAAGTCGTCGCTATCTGTCGTGCGGGACACTGTAGACCCAGATGTAGACAAAGGTACAGTCAAGTAGGTGACTGAAGTCGTAGGCGAGGCCCTGTGGATTTGCGCAGACGAAGCAGTGAAGTCAACGCGGTCGATGCGGTCAGCCTCAGGCGTGTCAACAGTGACGGTATGCTGCAGCGACTCAGAAGTCTCCTCAGTAAGGACAGAGAGATCAGTATCGTCGAAGTCGATCGGGGGAATGATGAAGTCAGGAGTGTTGGCCTCCTCTGTCGTCGTAGGAGTACGATCGGTATGGCGATGGAGAGCAGCAGCAGTCTTGCGACACTGGCGATTGAATCTGGACTTCGCTTTCGCAATGAGACCGACCGAAGGCTTTGTGCAGCCTTGCGACAAAGAGGCTTCGTCATGAACTTGCTCTTTGTTGCGCTTGAACAAAGAACGCGTAGCGGCCTTGAACCCGAACTTACCAAGCGCCATTGCAAAGGAGGTCTTGATTGCGAATCAGGAGGTTTTAGGGCTTGGTTGGACTGGGAGTGTGGGCTGTGGAAGGAAGGAGAAAGTGGCGTGGAGGTTTATGTATTTCTGAGTGGTGGTCCAGGCGCAAGGTGTCTGCACAGTGAAAGAGGGACCACAGCGAGACCACGCAACACGACAGAGACCAACCTCAATATGAAGAATTACATCATATTATGGTAAATATTGAGCACTATTCAATACATGTCAGCCCTATTGTTGAGTGATCGGACACTGGACAGATATTGCATCCAGGTGTTGCGTGCTTCGAGACGTGCAAGCACCTCGTTAAAAGAACCCTGACCAGACAAATTGCCATTAAGGAGAATGCATAAGAGCTGATCAATTCGCCTGGGCTGTAGTGAGCCGAGTCACCAGGCGCTTTGAGCATATGCGAAAGATCGAATCGATGCGCATGAGAGCGCGTCTAAGCCGTCTTGCATCAGCAGCTAAGCACTGTGTTCTTCCAACATCTGAAAAAGACGCTCGCGGAACCTCTTACATTGTGAATTGGGATTGTTTACTTGAGTAGCATGGTGGATGCGAAGCACTGAGTGAAGCTTCGTGCATCAACAATGACTTGCACGCACTTTCACTCAAGAGCTCGATCTGTATGCATAAAGATCCCAGGCAGCATCCCGACTGTCTATGCATTATACAGTTAACTGCATTCAGACACTCAACGATCCATTCAGCCAGTGTACCTTCGCGAGAGACAGGAGGTCTTCACTGCCACCAATATCATTAAGAACAAGACACTGACCGTAAACAAAGATCTCACTATGCCGGACGTTACGAAGACGTATCAGTACGTACAAGAGCACGCTGAGACAGATGTCGATATGAACAGCTGGTCGAAGGACCAGCCTGTGCTGTACGGACCAAACTTTGTCGGTGACTTTGATCCCAGGATCTGCAATATCCGCACAGGAGAGATCATGCGTGGTACGGTGCATCACTGCTCCCACGGAGAAGACCACAACATCACCAAGGCATGCTACAATAAAGGCCACCAGGCATTCTGCCACGAGTGGATGGCCGTCGACGGCTCTATCGTCCGATGCGGCGCGCGTTATAAGGTCCTCTCAGGCGGATGTGGCACGCACAAGATGAAGAACATGCGGGACAGCATCAACTTGAAGGTCAAGAACCTTATATCTGGCAAGCGCGACTCGATTCCTTGGTCAGAGCTCGACGACATGGGAGAGTTCGCCGAACAGGCTGCTCTCCAGGTGAGCGCCGAGGAGCAGGACAAGCAGGCTATCTTTGCCAAGCACAAGCAAGCTGAAGAAGAGGCGAACGCCAGCAAGGAGCCGTTGCCTGCGCATCACGCTGTCTATAACCCGCACCTCGCTTACAACGAGACCGCGATCCAGCGCAAGCGCACCGAAGCCGCTGAGCGCAAGAAGGCTGCCGCTGAGCGCAAGTCTGAGTACCAGAGGACTGGTCCTGCGAAGCTCAAGCAGAAGCCAAAGGAGGGCGTCCCGCTGGTTCCTGGCATTCGGGTCGAGCTCGAGCGGCGCAGGCTCAACGGTGGCAAGTCCAGCAACAAGAAGAGCGGCAAGCACAACACTTTTATCTTCCGAGGTTTCAAGAAGGCGGCGCAATCCACCATTCCAGAGTAATTGCGAATGGGTGACGGGTTGGAAGGTGCGACGCACTGCTGAGCAGCGCTCGCTAGACGAGGATCTTTAACAATCTCGATGCTCCGTTACAACCACAAGGTACTAACGGCATCGAGATGACACTTGGGCGGCGTTTTGTTTCTTTCACACCTCGGTGGATTGGTCAGTATCGGCAGCTGCTGATACTCATCTAAACTATCGTTAAGGATCTACTACTGCGTGAGAGGTGTTGTATTATCTACTCACTGGATCTATGACTCGGCTGGGAGTGTTGTTGCTACGACAATTCGACTCGTACGAAGATCCTAAATTGGCCAGCGATATAACAAGTGGGACTCACATATTATTGAATCCATGTTTAATACAAATGCATTTTTTGAATTCGTTCGTAATGAGCCCCGACTGGTGTTGGCTGGTTGTCATAGAAAAACTGAGCCCCGACTGTGAGAGACATTCGCCTAGTGTTCTGGAGAACGGTAAACGTTACCATGCTTCTACCTTTAGCTTGCGATCAAGTCCAGCTGCATAGGTCTGCGCGGCCAAGTTTCGTCCTTGGGTGTTGCGATCTTAGCAGCTCACATCTCTCCCCGGCTTCTTGATCTGATGTATTTGCATTCAAGCATCTACAGTGGATCCTCGAGCGTTATATGCAGTAATGTGAAGGTGCAATGATTGCAGATTGCAGAACTCGTCCACGACGCATTGCAGTTGCGCTTGCCACTTTGGGCAACGATGACGTATCATAAGATTTGGATGCACTCTCCTTCGCACATTTGAAATTGATCAGCATCTTCGAAGTCTCTGTTATTCAGACAGGGTTCAAGGTAGCATGGACTGAAATTTACTATATATTGCGTTTTCCTCATTCGGATCAAAACTACCTAGGTATCGAAGCCATCCATCCAGTTGAGCATCGCCGTCTGCTCGCTCAAGTCAGCCTCTACAGCTGCAAGCACTCCTTTCTTCGGCAAGTCCGGCGTCAGCAATTTCCAAATCTTTCGCTTGAGCATGATCTCTCTCTGGCCAGCCTCTACCGAGCGCCTCGTAAAGGTCTACATCCGGCAAGTGGAATCCAGGAATCATCGAGAGCAGCTTGCGGACAAAATCTGTCGTACGATCGCCCTCATACAATACTGTCCAGGCTTTGTGATACATGTCTGAGTTGAGTGTGTATATCGCGTCTGGGTTGTTGGCTTCTTCAGCCAGCCATAGCTGCTGCGTAGATCTCCCTATAGTGCAGCGCACGCCAGCACATATGAGGCGGGCGCTTCAGAGTGTCTGGCAGCCAGTCTCGGTGAAGAAAGATAGGGACGGATGCCGGCTCTGCACTACGTGGAACTGCAATGGAGCCATCCCAATCGTGGATACCCATGACATTACCAAGCTCGTCGATAAGGATGTTCTGAAGATCTAGGTCGCTGTGTTGGAATACAAAACCATCAGATGGGTCGGGGCTCAGGGCGGAATGTGAGAAAATGATGTCAACGATCTTCTGGAACCCAACTCCGACATAACATGACTCCTCGTCTTCAGCTTTGTCGCCTTCAGTCCGATCGTAACGTTCATCGCGGTATTGTTGAATATAGTTAGCCGCGGAGTCAAAGGGACTGCGTTTCTCGGCTTCGTGGACGTTGTCTGAGGTTGCCCACTTGTAGTACTCTCGGACTGAAGTTTACGAACATCGGTGCGAATTTAAGATTGATAGTGACAAGCAGAGTGATACTCAGCCGAGAGGATGAAGAGTGGGAATCGAGGCTCGCGATCTTCTCAAGACAGGTAGGAAACGCTGAGTATTCGAAACTTTGTGACTTCAACGTTGTTAGTTGTTCAGTCTTCAGAGTAGCTGCAAGAATAGACGAAAAGCCATTAGATAAATCTATGTTGCGTCAACATTGAGCCATGATGTTTGATGTGCGCCCTTTGTCTGAATGTCCGATAGTGCCCCAGACAAACCGTTCGTGAATGTTTCACGCGGCAGATCATACTCCGCTCGTTCAGAGACGATACCTGAAGCCAAATGTCTCCCAGTCCGTAACATCGTCGAAATCTTCAGCTTGCAGGTCAACCTCAGCTTCCCTCGTACTTCGCTCTGGTGCGTCAGCAGCCTTACCCGCCAACACACCAGCAGACCCAGCACTGCCCTTTACACCTTCCTCTTTCTCCCTCTTCGCATTGACCCATTGCAGATAGCACCTTAAAATCACTGCTAGCCCCACCACCAAGCAGTAGCACACCAGAATTGCTCTGAACGCTGTGTTGTAGTGCGGTGCCTCACCAGCTCGGAAGAACTGCGGTCCAGCAATATTGCCCGCACAGTACGCAATGAAGAGCAATGCAGTCATCGTCATCTTCTTGGTGACACCCTTGTAGTTGGCGCCGACAAGGGACATGAGCAGTGGAACCGCGCCGGGTCCGGTTGAGAGCAGGAAGTAGCCAAAGAGTTGGACGCCAGATGAGGTTTTTGGGCGCACGTAGATGAGCGAGCTGCCGATGATGGCGGGCACGACCACGCAGATGATGAGTATGCAATTCATCTGACGGAAGCAACCAGCCAGGTAGCCAGTTCCGGCGATCGTACCAGCTGCAATTACGGAGGCAGGGATCACAAGAAGTGTTGACTGCAGGCTTGTGAATCCAAAGCTCTTGATGACCAGGTTGCCGAAGTTCTGTGTCCCGCCGTTTGGGATCTGTGTAAGCAGACTCATGCTGAAAATGATCCATGTCTTAGGATCGCGGAGGCACTCGAGGGCTTGATCAAGCTTCCACTTGGTGTTGTCGGTCCTTCCAGTTCCGGCAAGGACGACTCGCCGCGCTGCGACCTCGCGTTCTTCCTCGGTAAGGAACTTGGCTTTTGCAATGCTGTCTGGTAAGAACAGAAGCATAGGAATACCCCAGAGGAAGGTCAGACATCCGAGAATGATGTACATCCAGATCCAAGGTGCGAGTGAGTCTTCGATGTGGCCCACACCGTATGCGAGGAAGGATGCGACAAGACCACCAACAGAGTTGCCGGCAAACCATAGTCCTGTGCGAGTTGGGATCTCATCTCGGGTATACCTATGCGCCGTCAGTGTTTGCTTACTATTACACCCATGCGATGCTTACCATGTACTTGTGATAAACAAAAAGGCAGGAGTGATCGTTGCTTCGGCAACGCCAAGTAGAAAGCGCACTGTGATCAAGCCACCATAGTTACTGCAAGCTGCCGTGAGAGCCACAACGATACCCCAGACAAATGTGTTCGCAGCAAGGTACTTCGCCACAGGGAGGCGAGCGATGAGGAAGGTTGTAGGATATTCCCAGAAGAAGTAGCCGAAGTAGAAGATGCTGGAGGCCCAAGAGTACTGTTGGCCTTTCAGGTGCTGTCACACTTTAGCTGGTGTCGACGCGTTGTTAGCATGGACAACCTACCGTGTCTTCTCGCAGTCCAAACACTGAGGCTGAAGAAAGGATCGTCTTGTCCATGAAGTTGAGGTTGTACGTGATGAACATAAGTGGAATGAGTCGCCAGTCGATCTTGCGCAACACGCGCTTCGCAAGCTCGTCCGCATCCTGATCAATCTCATTTGGCGCTTGCCGCTCGGACATAGAGGTCGTCATTTTGCCTGACATTTGAAGGGAAGGATGCGCAGAACAGCATTGGAGAAGGCCGAGTATATTTAAGCATCTGTATGGCCGGCGTGACCAAGCATCAGACGTGCGCCTTATCGGTGCTTGACTCAGGCTATTGTGGCTGGCCAACGATATCGGAGATAGTGTAGTAGTAGGATGCAAGGAGTGGGGTACGCCAAGAGTGCAGTGTGGATCTTCAGGAAACAGTCCAATTTAGGCATACCGCGGCGGAACAGCCTTACCAAACGACCTGCCATGGGATGTTGGAAAAGCCAACAATCTGTGAGAATGCCTCATCGCGCTTGTCAACCTGCTTGAGTATGAATTCCCTGCCGTCCCTGCCGCCAATCTTCAGGTCCTGACCCGAGTCTCGATGCAGCTTACTCGGGATGTTCTTCTGCACGAAGCGATCTTGCTTTTCGAACTTTTGAAGTTCTTCGTATCTGAGTGACCACAGAACGTTGTGACCCATGTTCGAGACAAAACGAACTCCGCCAGCACTGACGATAAGGCGGCCCGTTGTTTTGTCCTGGTGCGCGGTATAGCTGTTGTAGTCAAGGGCAGGGTCGAATGTGGGGGACAATGTTGCCAGCGCGGGTGCTACAGGTTTCGAGATCTGCGCGAGGCGGGTCCCTTCTGCCTGGATGTACTTGATGGCCCACTCCGCTATGATTGATCAGCGAAACTCTATAGAATTGAAGCATGGCTTACCGTGTGTTGGGATGTTCCACAGGAGTCGCTTTGTAGGAGATACCAGAAGGCGGTACTCGGGGAAGTTAACAGCTATTGGGTAGAGCGCGAAGTATGTAAATCCCATAGCGAAGGTCATAGCCTTGACCAGCAACCACACGGGTATCAGAGTGGTGACGAGCGTAGCGAATCCCAGAACGACCAGAGTACGAATTGTTCGATGAGGCACGCGCCATTCGTAGAAGCTGGGTACATGTCAACTGAACAACTCCCAAACAAAGTTCAGGGTTACTTACTTGCGCATGCTCTCGAAGAAGTTGGTCAAATCAGCTAGCTGGACCATGAGCCACGGACCGAGGCCCTTCAGAAGATCATCAGACCAGTTCTCGTCGCCTTCTTTCACAATGAGTTCAGTCAGCGACAGAGCAGTAGTGCGTTGGTCTTCCCGGTGTTTGATATCTTCTCGTAGATCCTCTAACGTGTTGCCATGGGTCCGGCGCTCGATGACGAGGTATACAAATGCAGCAAGCTTGCTGATGTCAGTGGACACTCTCTTCATATGCATGGTTGAGGCCAACTTACACAGCCTGGAAGAAGCATGTTGAAGTACCAGAGCACTGAGTAGATTGCCAAGTACTTGGACGTCGTGGGCGGATGCTCCCAGCGGTAAACTCTACGCGATGTCATGATGAACTCCTGGAGCGGCGAGGAAGCAATCAAAAGACGCTCGATGTTCGGCATGATCGTTTGCTTTGACGGTGCTGGTGGATCGGTACCATATCCGATATACTGCCCTCCGTATTGTTGCGCGTAGTACATGAGCAGCTGTGAGTTGTTAGCTACTAAGAGAGAGATATACACTTTCATCGACTTACATGCTGCCCATATGCCTGCCAATCAATGACCAAGCCCTCTTGGGGGTTGTACCTCTCAAAGTCTGACCTAGGCTTCAGTCTGATCTGCTCGCGCGGCAGAAGCCTGACCTTCGTGACATGTCGATCGAGTGTCCACCGTGCATACGTGGCCTGTCGCTCCTTCATCAGCTTTGACAAGTCCTGTATCGCGAGCAAACGCTGCGCATCAGTTTTTGCATCTTCTACTGCCTCTGAAGCATGCAGCAGGTCAACCTCGTCGCCATGAGGGACCTCCTTTGCTGTGATCTGTCCTGCGACCTGTTTGTTGCTATGCTCTGACACCTTCGCCCTCACAGTGTCGACAGGGTTGTGGATGAAGTCTTTGAATGTTGCCTTGTCAGGCTCAGGCGGATCGGTCACATACCGTGAGCCTGATTGTTCTTCGTTCCCTCCTGCAATTGCTGCTGTAGTCAAGTCGAAGTCATCTGAAGCCCGCCCAATATGGAGTGTTTTCCTGATTTTAACACTGGCTTTATGCTTGTTCAGCTTGATTGACTCCTTGACATTGTGAGTGGAAGAGCGCGGACTGTCTGGATCTGCGTCAATGTTTGCGCTCTGCTCTGTGTTGTGCGATTCAGGAAGCTGGATCTGCGCAGACTTTGTGATCTTCGCACGATCGAGTCCTACCTCGAACTCGTCGACGAGAACGGGCTCCTGTCGTGCTTGCATGGGTGCCGCAGTTGTGGTTGACAGCACGTGTGGTCAGGGTTTTTGCGGCAGCTAGATTGATCTGTGTTTAGTAGCAATATGAGCAAAGGTATAAAGTTTAACGGCCTAGGTAATAGCAGTAGCTCTCGCACAGCTCGTCTACAGCTTGTTTCGCTGCGTGCACGCCTTCCGCGGCGTATCATGGGTACGTCATCGTCCGTCACCGAGAGCGTTACGCGATTTCCCAGGAGAGACAAACGCAACAAGTCTGGGGCAAGAACGGATCACGAGCCTTGGGTCGTTTAAACATGGCTGATGATGCGTTCCAGCTGCGAACGCGTCGCGTGCTGGTTTATTGGTGTCACTGGTCGGTCCGATGACCACATGGTGACAGCGGTGCGCGGCAAGCGTTGCCAGGATGAGATTACTAAGCCAGACCCCTCAAGATCCATAGAACATTCAGGTCTTGTGAGTTGACCAAGACAGGTGACATGGACAAATCAAAACCGACCGTAGATTCGAATGCCTCAAATGCTGGTTAATTCGTTGACATACTCCGACAGGATCTCATGTAGGGCGCGAAAAGAGCGAGCAGTGAAGGAGCGGAAGTGGCGGTATTGCATACTCCCAGTACCCATCGCGCAACAAAGAAGTTGCTAAACCTATGGGCAACCACTGTGCGCACTTGAGAGATGAACTGCAGTCGCATGTTTCAAGATGTTGCGGCTTTAAGCTTGATGGTCTTCGGACTCCGATGTCACCTGCGAGTCTTGACCAACTCCGTGGATGCCAGCCAACTGCGTGCGCGACCGTGTTTGGACAGCAAAAAGTGACAAGCAGCCAAGAATAACGTGAACATTGGCGCTCAGCAAGGCAGAGGAGCCTGCACATCAGCATGTCCGTTGTAGCACAGTAAATTGATAGACTACGAACTCCACCGCAGGACGACACTTACATCGAATATAAGTAGCTCCGTACCACACTTCGATACCATGAACAACAAACCCCAGAACACCTACTTCATTAGACACAGACACCTTCACTATGCTTATTTCCAAGCTTACTTTGATCACCGCTCTCGGTCTCACAGTCGCCGCATATCCCACTGGTTGGCCTGACGACACGGGCTTCGACGCCTCCATGGCACTACGCCCTGGTGGCACCAGTAGACAGGGACCTGGAGAGTATGACTCTTCGCAGTCTAATGGGAGGGCTCAGCGACGACCCAAGCCCCACCCCTCGAAGCGTGATGGTCCACACCCTCCTCATGTCAATCCTTCCAACGGACCTGGCCCTCATCGAGTTGGTAATGGGGGAAGTGGCGGACCCAGCAGCCCTCCACGTCTACCTCCAGGAGCAGTACCTTCTGATGATCAACCGAGACAGTACACTAAGCGCCATGAGGGCCATGACTCCGAGCAACCTCAAGGTCCTCCCTCTGAACCCTCTTCTGGCCCGAAGCCAGATCGTACGGGACCTTCGTACGGTGACCATTCAGGCACACCAGAGAGACCTGATCGTGATCTGTTCGGACCCATTAAGGGCGACGACCACCATGAGCATGACCACCTTCATGATCACAACAAGCCTGGCAAGGATGGCAAGGACAAGGTCACTAAGGGGAAAGACGAGAAAGACAGTTATGGCAAGAGTGACAAGCCAGGAAAAGATGGCCTGGGAGAAGACGGCAAGCCCGACGAGGCATCGCCTACAAGCAAGCCTTCGACCACTGCGACACCTACTTCAATGACTTCCAATTCAGCAGAGTCAACTGTGTCGGGTGAACCTACGCCTTCTGCTTCGTCGAAGCCCGAGGATCCTGCTGGGTCAGGTTACTAGGAGGCAGGGCTTCTGGGGTTCGAGGGTGTGTCTAGAGCGTGTGGACGATAATACCGCTGGCACGGTATTCTGCATAGAGAGGCGTTCCGTGTGGTTCATATCATTCGTTTGTCAGTGCAATGCATGCATATCTTTCACTGCTTGATCAGTCATACTAGTGACCGCCAACCGAAACGTGCGAGTGATGTTGGAGTCAAAAAGCTAAGTGTTGCGACTAAGCCAAGCCTCGAAATTACTAGTCCCATAGGACGTTCACAACCTTCCTCCAACCTGTAGACTTTGGCTCCTCTGGCTCAGGATTCGCAGCAACTTGCTCCAGCGCCGCTCGAATGGGCACATCCGCCAAGTCTACAAACTTTGTCTTTTTGATGAACTTCCAAAGTAGAAATGCTGCGATGACAAGCGGAATATCCAGGTACGATGACACGAAGCTACTTGTCGACCATCCACCCTTGGTGAAGTTCGAAAACCCACCTGTAAGCAGGATTGTGAGGCACATGAACAGCGCCACCGGCGATGAGTACGGCGTCCAGCTGTTGTAGAACGGGAGCTCTGTGCGCGAGATGCCTTGCTTCCTCATCGCCATGGTCAGGCGGATGTGATTGAACAAGATCGATGACCAGGAGACCAATACACCAGCAGCAGTAAGATCGACTAGCCACCAGAAGACGGTCATAGCGCTGTTGGAGAGCGCCATAAAGGCGAGGAACATGAAACAGGTGTTGAAGCAGACGCAGACGTAAGGTACGCCCCAGGAGGAGGTACGAAGGAAGATCTTCGGCGCTTGGCCCTTAATGGCCAGACCATAGAGGACTCGGGTGCCAGAGAGGAGGGCTTGATTGGACGAAGACCAGGCGGAGGTGATAACCACAGCGTTGACAACGGATGGAATAGCTTTGATGCCAGCGGCTGAGGCGACGATGACGAAGGGACTCTGTGTTGCATCGCCGGACTGATCGTTGAGTCGCTCATCATCACTTGAGACGATCATACCGACAATGAGGACTATGATCCATCAGCATTGTTCGAATCGTTTGCTTAGATTTATCAGACGTACCTGCGAGGATGTAGAAGATCAAGACACGGGCAAAGACCTTCTTACAGGCCTTGGGGATGTTTCGGCGAGGATTCTGCGTCTCAGCTGCTGCCATTGCCAACGATTCCACTCCAGCAAAGCTGAAAACAGCGTTCGTCATGACAGCCCAGTAGCCCAAGAACTGTCCCCAGGGACCGGAGGCGATATACTCCACGAAAGGACCGGGCTGCTTCCAGTACCTGAATCCAGTCCGCTCTTGTCCTGGAATACCTCCAAGATCAATGACGAGGCCAAAGATGATCAGGAAGATGACAAGGAGGATCTTCAGGCACGCGAAGAAGAACTCAACTTCTCCGTAGATTCCAACGAACGAGATGCCGACCACGAAAGTGATGACAATGAAGATGCAGATCCAGATAGCAGGGTTAAGATCAGTCCAGTACTGGAAGAGAACGCAGATGGCCGAGATCTCCGCAGGAACTGAAAGTAAGTTGCCATAGACGATGTTCAATCCTATTGCGAATCCAAATGCAGGATCGACAAGGAACTCAGCATGTCGCACAAAAGAACCAGTAACGGGGAGCAGCGCAGCGACCTCTCCAAGCGCGAACTGCACTGCGCAGACGATCAATCCAACAGTTGCGTAGCCCAAAAGAGCACCAAGAGGTCCGCCGGTTTGGATAGAGCCACCGAGTCCTAGGAAAAGTCCAGTTCCAATTGCACCGGCAATGGCTATCATCTGAATGTGGCGTTGGCGCAGACCCCGGGCGAGGCTGTTGTTTTCCAGCTGAGTGACGAAGTCGCCCTCATGGTCGTGATGGCGGCTCCAAGAGGCTTCGAGGTCAGCACCATGTGAGACGGTGGTGTTGACACCGTAGTCGAGATCAGTCTTGCTCATATTGCTGTTGGTGTCGCTCCTTCCTTTCGATTTGTTCCTGGTTGGGCCGTGCGGGGTGCTGGAGGCAGTCGCGGTGGAAAACGTGTTGTACTGGCTATGCGTCGCACTCGCATCAATCAAAGGCGCATCATCATCGCCATTATCACCGTGTGAAAGTGGTCGTGTGCGACCAGCTCCAAAGGGCATGCTCAGATTTTGTACGGTTCGACTGATTGCGAGAAGGGCCGAGATATTGCGTGCTCCGTATCTACAGGCGTTGCGTGCCCCGTATCTACAGGCGTTGCGTGCCCAGAACCGCGGTCAGCGTCCACTGGGGTAGCGGGCGTGAGGCTCGAAAAGCTAGAGCACTGCCTGAAGAAGCTTCGTTGCCGTGCTTGTGGGTGACAAGCTTCGGAAGACATTTCTGTTGGGTCGCGGAGAGATAAAAAGCGCCGAGGATGCGCCAATCTCGCGGGCCATTGCGTGATTGCGACTCGTACAAACACCCCAACACGTTCCATTATGTCCTTGTGTTGTCGCAGCAGGCTCTCCGTCAACAACGGGCCAGTCGAGTCAGTTGTGATGGACCCTCGTTTTCGAGGCAGCACGCGTTGGTCAATGAAGGCCATCTATTGATTTGAACAGACAACCACCAGGCCGCGCTCCGCAACAGGTCTGAGCAGGACCACCAACGACGAAGCTATTTCACATATCTAGAATTGGTAAGACCAGCGGCAGAACCATGGCCGAGCGCAGCAGTAGGTGTGCAAGCGGGAAAGGCAGCCCATCACGACACCGCGTCATCCAGAATCACCCGTGGAACACGATATGGACTGCTACTAGCTACACACCCTCGAGGTAGGAAAGACCAGAGGTTATGCTCCTGGGGCCCTTCATGTTTGGGTGCTGATTGGGCAGGTGTACTCAATGGCGCTTTTTCAGTTGTGGCGAAGCAAGGCTGAGAGCTGAAAGGCCCTCTGCATCTACAAAAATACGAAAACCCCTCCATAGCCGCTGTGCTTCGTCCACAAACCGCATCAATCTATTGCCTTGATCATGTCGAGTCCCCCGAACGATGAACGAAAGCGGCTGTTGACGGCCTTCCCAAGCGATTTATTAGGCGATTTCTTTGGCAGGAGCGCCATCTTGGAATTACCATCCTACGAACTACCGGTACCTGAACCTACCGAAACGGTTCTATGGGAGCACTCATGGAGTCTCCCCGAGTGCCTCTCGAGTCAGCCCATACCACGGCTAGAAGTCCCCACCTCGTCATACCAGACACTGGAACTTTCAGTACCGGGATCTCGAAGTCAGGTCCCACGTCTTGATGTCTGCGATTCTGCGTACACTTCGCCGTTGAGCCCGATAGAGAGTGCGCCATCCGGTTCGGCGAAGCGCCAACGACACGGACATATGGTCGTCTCGAACGAACCCGATGCTTGGTTTACAGAGTCTACCGACTCTGGATTCTACGAGAGCACCATTCAACCAAAGTATTATTGGGATACGGAAGATCTGCTTTACGGAGGGCTCCCGCTTCAGACGTACGGTCATGTCGCTCGGACGCCATTGACATTTGGTGCGGAATTTGGGCAAGCCTTGCTCGGTCACAGCGGCATTCGGCGGTCCATCGTATATTCGCTGACACGGCAACCACGCGCTAAGGTACAAGCAGAGGTTCGCGAGTGCTTAGCAAACTTCGCTAAAGCTCTGAATGTCGGGTCGGGTTGGCCGACAGAGGCGGATGTTCTAACACCATTACTGTACTCTGCTGACGAAGTTTCGCGGTATCTGTGCACACGAGCACTGCTTGACGCCTCTCAATCTACCGGCCTTCGAGCGTCCCCAAGATCGCCCCGACGACTACCGAAGCCCAAGATGACGCTACATGACCTATCCTGTATCGACTCCTTTCGCCGCAACCTCCCTTCCCTCGAAAAGAGCCTAGCTCACAGTGACAACAAAGGCGTGAGACGGGTTCGCGAACAACTCATGGACCTATACCCCAAAGTTGTGAACGGTCAGAAAGCGAAATACCAAGCCGAAGTCGCTGTCGAATGGGACTTGCGTGGTTTCATGTCTTCCCAGTTTGGTAGCCGACTGCCAGCCGTAGCTTCGATTGTAGTCCTGAGTGGCACGGTCGCGAGTGCCCAGGCATCTACGTGTAGCAACTACCTCCGAGATACCTGGCCCACGACTGGTAAATACTTCGTACAGCTCCTCGAAGATGTTGCTCTGAAAAGGAAGATGCCCGTCAATCGTGACTTCAAGGATTCTGAGGACCCAAGTGAGTTGACGCAGAACTGTTGTTGTCTCAAGCGACCGCAGCTGACCGTATCTCAGACATCTCTGACCCAAGTCAAAAACAGCTCGGAGGCCCTGAGGACGAGACGCACGATGGTCCGCTCACAGTAAAGATTTGTGTTGGGCCTGATTCATATTCTTACTGCATCATGCCACGTCTCCGTACTCGGAGAAATTGTGCTTCCGGGATACGACTATTCATCGAAGCGGATGAGCTTTCCAAGGTTGCAGAAATCACCGAACAGCTAGCCTGGAGCGCTTGCGCATTAAGCACGTCGCCATTCGGCGATGAATTGGCTTACACAGTATTCAACTTGCGAAAGCAGCGCGGTGCGAAAAATGATGCGCCCCTGCTTGAAGGCTCAATCGAACATATCCCGTTGCCAGATTCTGAAAGTTCTTGTTGGATTCCCCTTTTCAACGGAGCTTGTATCGCACGAGACTTCCCAGTTGCAGTGCGTTGCGCCAAAGTTGAGGATGACCAACGCGGCCCTCATGCCGGGGAACCGAGACCTGAAGTTGAATTTGAGGATGAAGGATACGAAGAAGAGCCAGCTATGAGGGGACTGGAGATCCCTCTGCATCTTCTCGCAGAGATCGGCGGTGTCCGCCATGTGGTTGAGTATGGTGGAGGATTGGTCATGAAAGGATTCTCGCATATGTTCATCCCCATCCGCGGAAAGAAGAATCTCGTGCAATGGCATGCAGTCTCTAGCACTGACCCTGACGTTCGTTTGACCTACGAAGATGCTTTACGCCAGTGTTCGACGCGTGCAACGCTTAAGGAGGTCAGTTTGAAAGACCTGGAAACAACACGCGCGATACTGGGTTGGTGTTCTGTCGCAACGTCACGTCTGGGTTCCAGCCATGCAGACTATGAGAATATCGATTATTCAGGGAGTGAAGAAGCTACGTCGCGATTTCGGCTCGCAGGCGGGCAGCTCGGTTTCCAACAGTTCGGCGTCGCAGCACTGGACTTCAGACTTGGCGCAAAAGATGGCAAATGTCATTTCCGGCGCGCTGGCACGTACGACAGGGTCGTTTCTGCTGCTGAGAAGACACCTGTGGTGCTCTACGATACGTGTGCGCTGAGATCATGGCTCGTGAATGCGTCAGATGTCATTCTCCACATGATCCAGCACCGGCACCAGTCCAGACCATACAAAACACACCAAGGACAAATCGAATTGTGTACGCAGATCAAAACGGGCAGTTCTGCGAGACAAGTCTTGTTGGCGAACCAGGACATTTGTCTCGGTGACGAAGACGAGCAGACCTTCAAGAATGAGGTCTTTACGCTATGGTCTCTGCTCGAGCTTCTGATCGACCAGAACGTGAGCAGGGAACGAAATGCTCAGGGGGTTCGAGTCAAGACAGATCTGCGCGAGCATCTTGTGGGATTCGAATACAGGGCTGTGGTCGATGATCGGTCTCCCTTCAGACTCATGACGACAGACTTACTGAAGTCACACGGCGGTTGGCCATCACTGATCCGGGATATCGATGCCTTGGTTCTCCTTGCCAACGGGTTCGGAGAGCTGATCCTTCCTTCCGATCAAGATAGAGGTGCTATGTGCTCCGCGTGGCATAGAGTACCTGAAGGTCGCGACTACATGGCGACAAGCACCACGAGTCTCAAAGACATGTACGACGTTGCCGGCTGCCGGGTGGACCGAAAGTATCTTACATCCAGCAAGTTGCAGTGGCATCAAGGCGAGTCTTTACTATTCGATGCCTGTTCAGACAAGCAAAATTGCAAATGCGACCGCCTGCAGCAGATCATGTCATCGACTGCAATGGGCAAGACAGTCCAGCCTCAACATATGGCTGAGCATGGTGCGGTCATCTTTGGGCAACCGAAGTCGCTACCTCGCGGTCTGCGTAAGAAGTTCCGCGCAGAAAGCCATGAAGCCTCTTCGTTGTATCTTCAGCCCAACGAACCGCTGACCAAGACACAATCCCCATCCGTCACAATCGTTATTCCTCCCAAGGATATCGACAACGCAACAACTCCAGATAGTGCTTATCAAAGCGCGTCCGACAGTTCGTTCGGCTCTACGCCGAACAGTCTATCATCATGGGTGCCACCATCTGCGCAAGAAGGTTTATTGCCGACAATACGGGAAGCTCCGCCGTCGAAGTATAAGTGCATCCTTTCCGCAGAAGACGAAGTTAAGGAGATAGTCAAAGGTAAAAAGCGCATGTGGACACCGCCGAAAACACCAGTTATGGAGTTTGAGCCACAGCGTTCATTGCGCCGAGTGGAAGCTTTTGTCATGCAGCCAAAACGGTCTCGGAGACTTTGATTCTACAGCATGCTTTTCTTTAATCAAATTTGTTTGCAGTCACCGCCATCATGCTCGATTTTAACTCACGATAGCAATAAAGTCAATCATTACACACTGCCAAACCATATACCCTGCTTGGAGCCAATGGTATAATTGTTTGTGATATGTATGGACCCCCTCAATCTGGTACACTAGGATGATATGTTCATCCAATTAGCTGAAAATCAAATATAGCCCATCGACTGCCGCCCTAAACATAGTTTACCGGATCAAGAGTGGTCCGCATATTTCACAACCAACCTATATCCATGATAACATCATACAGCTATGATCAATTGCTTCTCTTGGTTATGAGAGGAATGGGCGCCGCAACAGCTTCACCAGCGTTGATACCACACTCGAGATGTAGATGATACCGACCGTCATGCAGCACTTTTTGCGCTCCTAGCTATTGTGAGTAAAATCGATTGATGGCTGGGAGTAGCATACCATCCAAACTAGAATGGAGCCTAAGCATGCAGCGGCACTGGACTGTTCCAGCCACCACTGATCGTGGAACGGTCGATAAAGGTAAAAGCGTACATCAGCAGGTGTTCGCTAGTGGTCACCCAACTAACTACAATCCGCCGGTAAGTTGATTGTATAGAGCTGACCGAATGGGAAGTATTCATATGGGCCTAGTCAGCTAAAGTCATGACACTTGTAGACGTCCCTCTTTATGTCTTCTTTCAAACACGACATCATGACAGAATTGCGCATTAGCGACAACAACCCGGTAAGAGAACTGTCGGGCCTAGACTACGAGCGCGGCGCTGCGCTTCACGATTATCGTAGCGCGCAATGGGGTTTCTGTGATATAACTGGGGCAGTTTTCTCGAGGTGGGTGATGGTGTTGTAAGCATTTCAAAATGTCTAATTGCTGTTCACGCTATGTCAGGCGCAATTGCTGTCAACAATGGCGATAATTTCCACAAGTTGACAGCTGTCAGGTCTCGTCGTATATCTACGGTCTTTCTACGTTTGATTGCTGACCGTCAGAAAGAGAGTGTCAAGGCGTCACAGATGAGGCTGGAGGACCCTTGTGGCTGACGTCCCAGATCACGCCTCAATTCTTCAACAACAAATGTGAACTTGAACAAATTGTCGCGCCTTACTTGAGTCCATAGGTGTGGATTAGCCGACGGTCGGGGCAGTGCATAAGCCTTTTGGGGGCCGTTTTGGCTGCACGAACAGGGGTGAAACGGCTCATCCTTCCCGTGCCGCTGCAAATCCAGACCACTGATTAGCTACACCGGTGAGTCCACAGGGGTGCTTCGAGGTAGTACATTGGTTAGGCGTCCAAATAATATCAGTCGGCGACATTGCGTTGTCGACCCCTAAAAACGGCGCTCAGCAACATGTTTCAGACTCAACACCAGGACCTTCTACCACGCTCAACCTGCCATGGTCCAATGCTTCTACAAGTCCGGCAACCCGGCTCTAACAAAGCCCGCACCCTGCAACCTCACCGCCGTCGCTGAGGGAAAGCACACAGCATGCTGCGCCTCTGACGAGCTGTGCATGAGCAATGGCCTCTGTCGAAACGCAACCTCCACACCAAAGACCAACTTCTACTGGCGAGGCGGATGCACAGATCCGACGTTCCAAGACCCCTCGTGTCCCAACTACTGCAGTCGTATGCCATTCCGTTCACAAGATTACTGAAGGCGCGCTGATCGATCTCAGTCAAGAACCCGTGGGAGGACCTGCTCATCTGGCAATGCGGCTCCGAAGACTGGTGCTGCAACAACGGCGGTGCAGCGCCAGAAGAAGAGCGTTACGACAAGACGAATTTGACGTGCTGTACCATGTCGCAATTTGCTTTCTCAGCGCCGAGTCCGACTTTAATTGCCACTGCGACGTACCTCGGAGAGGTGTTCAGTGTCGCCAGCCTCAGTGCGCCGACCACAGCACTATCAGAGACCTTGAGTTCATCGACTCACAGCCTCACTCCGACAACGTCGGTACAGACGACAAGCACATCTGCCGCAGAAACAGCAGTATCACCACCGTCCAAGTCAAGCACCTCCCCCGCTGCGGTTGGTGCAGGAGTCGGCGTAGGCGTCGCAGCCGCTATCCTGATCGCTGCTGTCAGTGCGTGGTGGTTGCGGAGAAGGAGGCGGCGCTCTCGATCGCAGCAGGGTGTCCATCAAGGCGAGCGAACTGAGCTTCCAGCAGCGGAGCATAGGGTAGAGGTTCCGGTGGAGAAGTATCGAGCGGAATTGACGTCGAATGCGGAGCCGCAGGAGCTGCATGGCGAGTCAGTGCGACCGAAGGGTGGACAGGGCGCTGCTATGTAAGGCTGCTGGTCGACAACTTACGCATCTGGTCAGCCCACACTGAGATGATCAAGAGGTTCTGCAGTTTGCGACGACCATGTTGGCAGGATGCGTCAATGTCGGGCGAGCTTGGTGGAACGGAGCTGTGCTGCCTTGAGAAGGATTTAATAGGGAGCCGAAGCAGGCTGAGGAAAGAAGCGGTCAAGGTGTTCTGCCGAACGGAGAAATTGTGCAGGTGAGCACGCCCCGTCCGTTAGGTCCAGGCCCAGATCGTGGTCCCGGCTGGGAAGGGAAGGTGCTCTGTGGCTGCGCGAGTGAGTAGCAACTGCTTTATAGAACGCCACTACATTTCGAAAAGAGAAAAGAACGAGCTTTAGACAAAGCGTGACAGCGATAGCGGAACTTGTCTGTATCGAAGAAGATCATAGGAATGAGATGAAGACTGCTCAGTATGACAACGAGATGGACGTGAAAGCATACCGGTTTGTTCTCAACATACACGCAGAGCCCAAGCTACTTAGCCAGAGGCTGATGCCTCATTGTCCCCAGCTGTCTCACTCTTGGGAAGGAACCCAAGTCCTGCATATGACACACACACACTAGGGTGATACACAAACGACGCGCGCATCACCTCCCACTTTTTGTCCAGATACAGTTGTACCATTTTCAAGTGCCCCGGATCCAGCTCACCACAGCCCGATACCTGTGTCACTACGACATCAACCGCAGTTGCGAGGCGATGCCATGCGCGTCCGTAGCCATGAATCATATCGATGTTACTACCGGCCGTAGTGCACTGCCTGCAAGCATACTCCTTAACGAACGCGTGCGTCATCTCGTGCAGTATGACGCTGGCGGGATGGGCCGCAAGATCTGGGTTTCTACTAAGAAGTATCTTTGTCGGGTGCACGAAGATTATGTGCCTAATTCGGTTGTGGAAATCCTCCTTCGGTCGGGTGTACCCGTAGCAATGCTTGTCTCCATGGCTACCCGGTCCTCCTGGGGGACTGCGCCAGACGAGGTCGATGGGCGAGAGAGCGTTAAGGAAGAATGTGCGATTGAAGAGGCCGAAAATGTCGTTTGTGTCTGGCTCATTTGCGTCTGGCTCGTTCGCTTCTGGGTCAGTGAGGAGCTTGCTGCAATCTTTCTGTTGAAGTGTCCTCTTCATCGTTTTGTCGTATGCGTTTGGGAAATCGATGAAGGCTACCTTCCGTTCTTCTGACCAATGCTCATTGGGTGCCGGAAGCCATGATGACGAATGTGGTGGAGCGTGATTTTTTTTGGCTCTTCCATCTGCAGAAGCTCATAGCTTCTATGCAGCTCGTTTGATCTGGGTCGTCTCAAAAGTTGTCTGGACACGTCAGAGCCGACAACCACAAACTACTCGTTTGTATGCCTGCTTCAGGCTGTATCCATGCCAGCAGCATGCCTGCAACTGACAGAGCAGTATGTACTGAAGCAGAACCTCACTGCCGTTCGCCTCACATGCGCGTCCCCTTCTTCCTCAGACTCTCCTCCCAAACCCCCCTCAAGCTCGGCATCCCCTTCTCCACATACCGCGCCATACTCGTGAGTATCTTATTTGGCGTGCGATGCGCATGCGGCGGTCTCTTACTGACATCGCTCAATCCACTCAGCGGCACAATCTTGGCCAGGTCTTCCTGCGCCATGCTCTTCATAGGGCTGAAATGCTTCCAGAGCGGCTGCCGCTCCACAAAATCTTGGTGCACCACGCGTGACCGGTCGAGTGTGACTTGAAACCACTTTGTCTTTGTTGGGCGAGGCGCTGGGGCGGAGAAGGGCAGCGGTGCTGATGTTGAAGGAGGAGAGGTGGGAGAGGTGGTGGGTGTGCGGGTTAAAAGGCTGCTGGGCGAGGTCATTGCGGAGGTGTCGTTTGTAGTCGTCTCCTTCGGGAGGCTGCTCGGGTCGTCCTCGGGGTCGGCGGTGTAGGAGGTGTGCTCTGTGTTGGGCGTCTCGCGTTCGAGGGAGAAGCGGAGGGGCGAGGCGTTGAGGGCTTGTTGTGCGCCTTCAGGCGTGCGGTAGATTGCGAGCGCGACGTTGTCTGCGGGGTTGTGATACTCGTACTGTCTGCAGTCAGCATGGCGTTGTGGTAGCTGCAAGAGAACGACCGACCCGCAGGTGTTTGTATGTGTTGATCTCGCCGAAGCGCTGCAGCATGCGGAGGATCTCGCGGCTCTCGGAGAGGTTGGCTGGGCGCGGCACGATGCGCACATGCACCGAGCGCGAGGGCAGGTGTGCTGCCACTCTACGGACAGACATGGCGGGCGTGGTCGGGCGTGAAGTGCTGCAGCGTGAGATGCTGAGCTGCAGCAAAAGTCCGAAAGTGGGTCATGTCACCACACTTACCGAAGAGGATCGCGATCCTGGGGTGCGCGCATCACGTGGACCCAGGCAGCTGGGTCACGAAGAAACGTTCATGCATGTAGTGACGGGAGTGCGGTGCCAAATGTATTATTCGGTAAGTATACAATAGGTGGCGCGGCATCTTGTGTGCTCGCTATGTAGTGTACTGTAAACGCCAGGCTCAACCCGTAGGGAGCATATATAACCAACAACCCGCCAACGCCGTCGCAATGCTTGAAAATCACAGGTTTGTAGGCGAGACTCATCTGGTCTTGCGCCTCTCCTTCGTCTCTCGCGCCGTGCTCGACCGCTTGCGCATCCGGACATTCTTGTTGACACGGACACTGTCGTTGTGGCGGTCTCCAGCGCGGTACAACGGCCGCGAAAACAGGGGCTCTGTAACGCGTAGAGAGCAGTCGTAGTCCATGTCGATGCCCTCGTCGTCCCCCGCGGCGACAGTGGCCGACGCTGATGCTGAGCGGGCGTCGGTGTCGCTGACGGTGCACTGCTCCTCTTGCTGGATCATGCGGACCAGCCGCGAAATGTCACGGGCTTGCGACGAGTAGCACTGCAGCCGCGAGTTGGCCTGTCGCTGCATGCGCATGATGGAGGCAGAGGCACGGCAGTAGGTGGGTCGAGGAGCCTGGGGATCCAGCTGTTCGGTGGGGAAAGTGTCGTCCTCGCTGGGCGGTGTTGGGGGTCCGGCAGGGGTGTGCTGCGGCCGCGATGTGCTGATGAAGAGATTCTGCCCGCCCATGAGCTGCGCCAGGTCGCCCATTGTGCATGGCGGAGGCGTCAACGGCCTGCTGTAGGGGTGTTCGGGCGTTATGGGTAGCGAGGTGGGTGAGCAGTTCATGAGGGCGCGCTCGGCTTCATGGTCGGCCAGCGACGGTGACGGCGCATCGAAGGAGAAGTCGCGGAAGAGGGCTGCCATGGTGGTGGTGTTTTGTTTTGGCCCCTCTGTGTGTTATAGTGAGGGTGGAATCCGATCGTCGAGGTAGTCGAGGAGATCAGCACGCTGCCCTACAGAAGTGCGGGCGGCCATGGGAATAAGGCGAGCGCTCCTGCAGCCAAGGGCGTCCGCGAATCTGGGTTCAACGGGCTACAAGGGCCATGACGCCTGAGCTGCCCTTCACCCAATCACTAGCCAGCCGCCACTGCCAGGCCCGCCTTTTTCTGTGGGTCTGATGGAGCCCTGGAGTGCTTCGTCCCTTCATGCGTTTGCTCTAGCACCACTGGGGCAATAAACACCGCTGAGCATTCAGGCAGTGCTGCATGGACATGGGGAGCTTCGCCCGTACAGTGTGCATCGCAGTGCAAGGCTGTGTCCGCGGCATACGATTAGGGCTTGTCGCACTGTCAATGGGTAGCTTCTCGCGAGCAACATGACCACGCACGCCCAACACGCTAGCCGGGTTGCATCGAACTGCTGCAAATCTGGAGTGTTCGCTCCTTCAACCGTCTCCCCACCAGTGCAAGGAGCGAGATGTCGAAGGAAAATCCCGCCGCAAGCAGCCATCCTGCACCTGCTAACTGGGCCGGCGCTGTGCCTGCCCCACAGCCACCCAAACTTCAGCATTCAGACACCGTTATTCCCAGCTATCACATCCACAAGCCTCACGGCCTCCCACGCTCTGTCTTCGGAGCGGCGGTTGCGCAATTTCGAGACGCTCCATGCCGCGGCGGACTGCTGGTGTCTTCCGGATCGTCGCGCTGCTAGTGCATGCACGACTCAGGCTGACCCTTCACGCGCGTGGCTTCTGACACTCGTCAACAGCACTAAATACTGCATCCCGCTGATCCAGGCACTGCCAGCCCACGCCTTGGGGACAGCAGCGCGACTGCACCTGCCTGTGAAACGGCCGCCCCGACCTTCTGGGAAGGATTCATCTTCACAGCTGCTGTTATTGTCGCGCATTCATAGCAGTCCTCTTGACCCACGCATCCCCTTCCCTATTCCCCGGAGCCAATCTCCTGGAGCGGCTCCTTTTGCTTTTTGCACCCCGGTCTGCGTCTTGGGTCGCATCTACCGACGGATGTTGTACTCGAGCCGCAGTCTCATTTCGGTTCTCCTGTTTACAAACGGGCCTCCGACATTGCGATCCACACGCTTCGTCCCAAAGGATCTCGACCTGCTGTTCTCCACGCGTGGCGCCCCTGCGCGTCAGCCACAGCTCCGCGACTCGACTTTTCCAACGCCCCGCTGCGTGATTGGGCGCGCTTGTGCTGGCTGTCGTGTACGAGGCCTTCTGTGTGGCTTTACTAAACACTCCTCTGCATCTTTTGGCGAGCAGAAGACGTCTCCTTTACTCGCTCTTACGCGCCGGGCGTCCACCGATGTGTCTAAACCCACCGAATCTTCTCCGCGCGCTCTCAACAATCTGCAGGATCAGGTTGGCGGAAAGCCGTTGGCACCACGTCCAGACCAAGCCTCGATGGTTGTGATGACGTACCCGAACCCAACATCAGCCTCAGCGGGACGACGGCTTTGTGTCACCCTACTCTTTCTTCACCACGCATGCGTTGCTATAGTAGGCGCACCTGCCTGCCTCGAGCATGAGCAGAGTATTAGAACAACAAATCCACGATTTGCCAATCATGATTGTAAGCTGCAACCTAGTAGCACGGCTCCCAGAAGGCGGGAACGCCGCAGGTCGTGGGCCTGAAAGCCCTGTGCCTGTCGATCATGGCGCCCGGCTGAGCGAATCAGTCATCGAGTGTGTTGTCGTAAGAACAGATAAGACTCCACGATCGTGTCGCGCTGTCCGAGAGCTGAAGCTGGGCGACTGCTGACTCCACTGCATCCCCTCGCCAAGCTGTGGGGAACCCTCATCTGAATCGGACTTGCCGAGTGCCTATCAACACTATGCAGATCATGTTCACACTGGACAGCATAGGGCGTTTCGGGGAAGAGGTCGGCAACGCAGCGAATGCGATTGCATTGACGAGATCGAAACACCCACGTTGTCTCGTCTACGAGTGTGTGCGACTCGGCGGGTCCGGTGAGGCTGTGGTGATATCGCCACGTGATATTGAAACCACATCAAACCACCGTCGATCATCGATGATGCAGGCCGGCAGGACGACCTACAATCAGCTTTCAGCCCTCGTGCCAGTCACAGCAATAGTTCGCCTCCACAGAGCCGGGTGCGCCGAGGATTACGGTAAAATATTCAACTATACGTGTTACATTCAATACTATGGTATTCGACATACTGCTGCTTAGCTGGATCCTCATAGCAAGCACTAATTGACTGAGCAGCTATTAATAACCTCCCAGCGTGCTACCTTCTTCTACCAATCCACAAAACACAACGCTCGACTTCCTTCAGCATGAGCAAGACATATCAAGAACAACATACGTTACATACGGCTGCTCTCTGGTACAGCCTATGGTCACGACTACCGTCAGTGATCTCAAGATGTTGACATCTGGCTCAGGTTAGCGGCAAGAGTGGAACCATGCACTCGTGAGAAGACCATCCCGAACACTTACCTGTGACTTCAAAACGAACCTTCTTTTTAGCTCGTCCGATCCTCACCGATTCACCAGGTCCCAACGCTCCACCTCCTCCTGTGTAGGGATTTCTGTCAGGAAATCTCACAGAGTCGAGATGTTATTATATCGGGACATCGACATCTTCAAGCCCAGCGCATGGTACGATGCCGACTCCATTGCGTACGCAATACGCTGCCATGCAGAACCATGACCAGCGAAATTACCCACCTCGGCAGCAAACGATGGGCACCCCTCGTAAGCATACACGGCTAGGAGGCCATGGCATACCTCATGCAGCATAATGCTGAGTCTCGACACAGCCCACTTCGTGAGCACGCTCCCTTTTGGCTTGTAGTAAAGCTGCTCGGTGTACATGACTTCTTCTTCTTCTGGTAGGCCGGATGGCGTTCCGCCGTCTGACACGTACTGAACATGATGGACACGAATTAACGATGAAGTCCACAAAGGACGATGCGCAAATTGCCTGTAAGTTGTGCGGCGGCATAGTCTCTCGAGCTAGCAAAAGCATATGTATGAAGCTGGCACACCGCAGTGTTCTTTCCACCGTCAACATATCAACTTCATCGAACGAGTGACCATGCGCCGTCGACATGTGTTCTCGCGCATATCTTTGTCCTCCATTGCATTCAAATCAAATCGCACCACGATGTTATCTCCCAAGCAAGTCCAATCACATGCAGAATGCTTGAATAAGTAATAGATCTCCTCGTGTACCTCCTCCTGGTCAAACAATCACGACAGACCATATCTGCAGCCTCTACGAGGCCCCCTATCTTTTTTTTTTTTTTTTTTTTTTTTTTTTTTTTCTAAAGACGGCTCCTAAATGGATTTGCCCGGGGACGATCACTAAAACAACGC